>CM035807.1:67881006-68091907 GCA_020466095.1 Chlorops oryzae
AACGTGGTTCTTTTTGCTCTGTCACTTCTAATACGCGCTTCTATATTATTATTTTCTTCTGTCATATAAGTTTTTTGCTTGAGCTGGCTGTTGTGATTTATTTAAAAACTCAGTATTATGAATATAATAAATAAACTTTCTAGTTCCAGGGGCAGTCTTAATACAATGATGCAGGTCCTTTCAGCACAAAAGGCTGGCCTAAAAATCTACCACATTAATGCACAGAGTTTGCTTCCAAAAACTTATGAAGTCCAGGCTTATTTTGATAGTTCGACTGTGGATATTATTTGCGTATCAGAAACCTGGTTCTCGGATGGAGTGTGTGATGAAAACATTAGTTTAAAGGGATACACGGTTGTACGAGCCGATAGAGAAGGCCATGCGGGTGGTGTTGGCAATATATATAAGGCCAAATATTCCTTTTAAAGTTGTATGTAGGTCCAATGTCTCTCCCAAACTTGATTTCATTTTTATTGAAATCAAGGGTATTTCTGAAAAAATTCTAGTTGGGTGCACATATAGATCTAACAAGCGAATAGATATCTCGCCTCTAATGTCAGTATTGGAAGATTTTTCCGTGGAATACCCAAATATAATCTTGACCGGGAAATATTTGCTTTTTTTTGCTAATTAGTGCCCCACTCCGAAAATTTTTTGCTCGTCCCTGTCAGATATTAAGGACGAAAACATTTTGTATGAAAAGGGGGTGTAGCTTCACACTTCAAAAAGAAGCTCTTTTAGTATTTTTCAAAAAGTTTTGAATATGGGGGAATTATTTGCTTTTTTTTTACTTCTTAACTACGGGTTTCATTTATTTTAAATAAAAAAATTATAGATAAAAAAAGAAAGAAGTGCTTTGAGCAAGCACATTTGACCTCCAAATCCGCGCTTAGACAGTTTTTATTTTACTTTAGAAGTCCTCAACGCTTTATTTAGTAACTTCGGTTAAAACGAAAAATATTGTTTTTAAGACATTAAAAATTTTTTCGACCTGCCAATGGATTCGAACCAGGCGGCTTGAATCAATAGGTTGCACTGTTATTATTTTCTCAACAGGAAAGTCCAATGCTGCAATTGTACAGACTGCTGTTATTAACAGACTTTGAGTATGCTTCGGAACTTGAAGAAGTTGTTAGTGTACCCATTGTCAATTTAAAGACATGTTTGTTAAAACGTTTACGTAGTGCAGCGGTAGAGTCTCTGCCTCTTACCCGTGGGGTTAGTGGTTCAAATCTCGCCGAGATGTGTTTTTTTTTATAATATATAATTTTTTTTTTATTATTTTCAAGATATTTATTTTAACTCAACTTATTAGTATATTATTGCTTTTACTATTTCAAATTATTTTTTTAACTTAAGCGCTTGCTTGTGAAATAATTGGGTAGCATGAACAGCGTTGCCGTTTGGATACAATTGTATCCAATTGGATACTTTTAAAATACAAAGCTACAATGATACGCTGTTTCCAAAATGAATACATTTAAATCGTTGTCGGTTTCAATCAATGTTTCACTTTAGACGCTATTTACACACGGGTTTTTATCTCTATTTTGTTGTCTCTTGCCCGTGCGTCCATCGCTTTCAAACAAAGAGCTACTATACACGAGGGTGTTTTAACGCGCGTTTTTTTATGAATTACCTTTTGAAACTGCTTCGTAAATCTTACGGCTTATACACGCTGATATTTTACTAGACTTTCTGCTTGCGTGTTTTTGACGTTTGAGTAGCCCTTTGCTTTCTTCCGCTCTTTCGTTACAAAATTCGAAATGTCTGACGAAATTCTTGATGAAATTGCTGAATATACGGAAATGTTTATTGCAACATCAAATCTCAGCAACACAAAAGACGTTGAATTAATTGCAAATTCAATGTACTTATATGAAACGGAAAACAGTAGACCCAAGAAAAAGGAAAGGACAGAATGAGTGAAACCATGGCGCTATGGTCGTATGGAAAAAGGTTTTTTTGCCTTTATGGCAAAAGAGTTGGCAAATGACAAGTCCTCCTTTTTTTGAGTACATCCGAATGGACGAAACAGCGTTCAATTATATTCTTGCGGGAATAGAGTGTGACATAAAAAAAAGCAGGATACAATTATGAGGCCATCAATACCGCCTGCAGAAAAGTTGGCGGCGACATTACGTTACCTCGCAACTGGTGAGTCCTATAAGAGCACAAATTTTCAAACGAGACTCTCCAATTCTTTCCTTGGACGTGCTATACCAGAAGTGTGCCAAGCAATTTACAAAAATTTCGCAGCTGAGTATTTAAAGGCAAGTTATTGGTTTTTTTTTTAATTTAAGTTCTTTAGCGTTAGAATATCAAATAAATAGAACCTAATGTTTTTTTTTTACTTTTTTGTTAACAAGGCATTTATTGACTAGTTTTTCAGTCATGGTTTTGTAAACTTTCAGTCTTTGTGTTTTAAAAAAAGCGCATATTCTTTGGCGTAATATAAAACTAACGTTTCCTGTTTTAAAAAAATTAACCTAGCCTCCTCTAGCTTAATACAAAAATAAAAAAAAATTACACTGTGATAGTTTTTTTTTTCAAAAATTTTCGAAGACAAGGTCGGAGCCAACGGATGCCCCCATATTTCTGGCATGAGAAACCGAACTGCATCATTAGTTTTCTGAGTTATCGGTAAGCCTTCATACGATTTTTTTTAAAGGTTTTTTGGCTACTTAATGGTCCGTATCTATGGATGTGTTGAGGTTTGGTATTTTTAACTGACATCGCAATGCACTCTGAGATATCCTAATTCCGGGAGAATTACTTGGGGTATCTCAGAGTGCATTGCAAACGTAAAGGAAAAAAATTTTCAACATTCGAATTACGCGTGCTCGACATGTAGTGGATCATGCATTTGGTATTTTGTCGAACAGATTTCGAATTTCCAGCGTACAATCAACACATTCGGTTGAAAATGTAGAATTGTACACGAAAACTTGTTGCCTTTTGCATAATATGCTATTGGAGAAAAATGACAAATATTTACAACATGGATCTCCAGGATTCGAAACGCATTCGAAAACCTGTATGAAAATAGGACTTCCGCTCAACAACAAAATTCTAAAGGTGCTGCACAGACAATAAGACAAGGATTTGAGGATTTATTTTAAAATGAAGGAAAACTTGATTGGCAACTCCAAGCTATAGATACATACCAGTTTTCTGGAGGTTCGAGATGAAGCATCTTCCGCCTTCCGTGTGTCATCCCGAAAGAAGTCTGCTTCTTCACATTTCGCACTGTCATCCATCTAAAATATTAAATTCATTAAAATAAACGCCATATTTAAAAAATTGTTCTACAAACTTACAAAAGAATTACTGGAGCATGAATTTACATCTTCATCGTTCTGAAATTGTGTAAAAAATTTCTTAAGATTTATAAATGTTCTAAGGACGAAATACTCACAAAAGCTATATTTGATGTTGACTTTCTAGTAGCACAGTGCGGTTTTAAAAACTCCATTTGATAAAAACACCACAGTTTTGGTTGGTATACGTCTTCTACACCAACATCACTTCTTTTGCTTTTTCAACTTCGCGCAATTTCTTTGACATACTGCTGCGCAAAGTGTGAATTTTTGATTTAATTCCATCCACCGTAACATTTCGGTTTTTTAATTCCTCATAAATTTTGAAAAAACGAGTCCGACCGTTTTACGCGGTGCATGTAGTTTGGGTCACGGACATTATAAAGATTTTCATGTTCTTGAAATTTTAGCAAAAGACTCTACGAGATCCCTTTTCCACACGCTATTCTTTTCCATTTCTTTTTAAAATTGCAACAAAATTGTTTGCTTCGTTCGCGTTCAAAACTAATGTTATGACAGCTCTAAATTGTCTTCTTCTTGTGTCTGTCACTTATGCGAAAGACAATAAAGCAAATGTCAAAACCACGCGTGAAAATCGACACGCGCGTGGAACAACGCGCCTAAAAACACCCTCGTGTATAATAGCTCAAACTGATTTTTATCGACATGTCTTCCTGTGTAAAAAAGTCTTAGAATAGACATGTCCTACTTCAATGGATATCTACATTTTGTAGCCATCGAAGTAAAACATACCATAATCGGCTGATTCGATCAACTCAATATCTACTTTTTGAATGAAATTTTTTTTTGTACGTTTCAGCCATGTGCGTTAACTTGGAACCGCTTTTTTTTTTGAATTTTTTATAAAAAAAAAAAAATAATGTGCCGGAATGTGCCCGATTAAAAAAAATTTCGTTCTTAATTAGAATTTTTATAAGGCTTTTCTTTTTTTTCATGTCCACTTAGCACCGCAACTTTGAAATTTCTTATAAAAAACCAAGGAATGTGTCCGATATGTGCTGTTATGTGCCGTATTAAAAAAAATGCAAGCTTAAATACAATTTTTACGAGGAGGTCCTTTTTTCAAGTCAGCCGCTTCTGGAGTTGGCTGTCATGTACCCTATTACCATTGAATTAACATTATGCTAATTAACAGTAGCCATGAAAAACGAATATGGTAACTTCATGTTAAACCATTTATTCAATTTACAGCCAACGTGTTGATATGGTTTAGATGGTGTTTTGAGAGCGTGTCTGGCTCACAACCATGAGGTAACAGGTTCAAATCCTGGTGGGTCCGAAAATTTTTTTCAACTTTTTATTATACCCAGCGTAAGCGGGGTATATTAGTTTTGTGCAAATCTTGTAACAGGGAGAATTAAGCTCCGGAGATATAGAAAAATATATATAGAAATGATCAGGATCAAAAACTGAATCGATTTAGACATGTCCGTCTGTCCGTCTGACCGTCTGTCCGTCTGTCCGTCCGTCCGTGGTCGGATCTCCTCCGAAACGGCTGAACCAATGAAGTCGAAATTTGGCACACATGTATATCAGGGTCCGAGTATGATCCTAAGTAAAAATGGGAGACATCCGCCCACTGCCACGCCCACAAATGAATTTATTGTGTTTTCAATAAAATGCTTGTAACTTGCGAACCACTCAACACATTCTATTGATATTTGGTGTGCTGGTAAACTACGAAAAGGGACATATCCTAGCAAAAAATGGACGCCGCCCTCCGTGAGCCACGCCCACAAATAAGGGCTTATCGCAACTTGTGAAGTAAAAGGCGTAGAAGGTTCAAATTCGCAGCATAGGTTGACCAAGGCAAATGAAAGGTGTAGGAACAAAAATTTATGTAGCCCGCCCACTGCCACGCCCACAAATGGAGAATTTTCATAACTTCCGAAGTAAAAGGCGTAGAAGCTTCAAATTCGCAACATAGGTTTACCAAGGCGAATGAAAGGTGTAGGAAAATTTTTTTTATGGCCCGCCCACTGCCACGCCCACAAATGAAGATTTTTCGTAACTTCAGAAGTAAAAGGCGTAGAAGCTTCGAATTCGCAACATAGGTTCACCAAGGCAAATGAAAGGTGTAGGAAAAATTTTATATGGCCCGCCCACTACCACGCCCACAAATGAAGATTTTTCGTAACTTCCGAAGTAAAAGGCGTAGAAGCTTCAAATTCGTAACATAGGTTCACCAAGGCGAATGAAAGGTGTAGGGAAATAATTATGTTGCCCTTCCACTGCCACGCCCACAAATAGAGAAGCAAAATATAGTGCGCTCATAATGTCGGGACGCTGGGTATTTCAAAGTCGGGCTTGACCGACTTTAGCTTTCTTACTTGTTTTTAATTTACATTAATTTATACACCGAGAGAAATAAGAACAGTTAAATCAACCACTTAGAACAGTTAAAGTAAAAGTGGTCAAATAAACTGTATTCCCCGTTAAATGCACTGGAAAAGGAAGTCAAATCAACAGTTGAAAAATAGTCACTTTTTATGTTCAAGTTCGCTTTCGTTCACTTAGACGTATAAGTTCGCATTCTGATCAACCGTCTCCGGAGTTTTCGATAGCTCAGTTGTTTGAGCTGTGAGTTGACCGTCGTGAGCTTCGGGGTTCTATCCCTGCTGGTGGCGGGAATTTTTCTGGATTTTTTTTTTTAATTACAGTGTGTTTTTTTTTTTTTGTTCAGAGTGTAGTTGTTTTTTAAGGCAAAAATTTTCTCCTAAATTTTTAAGATTTTAATTTATTTAGTTTTTTTTAATGGTTCATTTTCAAGCAAAACATTTTGGGAGTGAAACAATTCCTTAAGCACGTTCGCCAAAACTTGAGCAACCATAAGCTCAAGTGAGCATTTTGACCAACAAATTAAATGTGTTCGTTTAGCTTAATGGTTAAGACGTTCGCCCTGCGATCTGGTGGTCAGCGGTTCAAGGCTCGGCCGAGGCGAGAAAATTTAAAGAGATGAAAGAGAAAAAGATTTAAATAGAAACAAATAAATAAAGAAAAAATATAATAATTTAATAAAAAAAAATATTAATAAAAGAAGGTTTAAAAAAAAGTCAAAGCAAAAAATAATTTTTTTTTTTCCCAGTCGCTGGTGACAGTTGATTTAACCGCGAGATAGTTGTATCAACCATCAGGTAGTTATATCCTTATTGACTGTGTTTGTACTGTTGAATCGACCGCTACTACACATAAGCTAAGAATTAACGGTGAACTCGGTTATTTTAACCTGCTTTTTCAGTTAATATAACTACCTTTTTCTCTCGGTGTATGCATTTAGAGCTAATTTAATACGAAAACAAATTTTCCTGCTAACTGTCTTCTTAAACATATTCTAGTAGGTCAAAGGCATATACTTAGATACACAACATTTCAAGTCCACAGTTAATATGTTTTGTGGTTCATAAGCTTTAAATATTTTCGTCATTTGTAGGGGTAGCAGTGGGCGGATCACGCCCATCTTTTGCAGTAACAACTCAATGAGTGAAAGGTATGTAGGTTCCAAGTCCGAAGTGAATATGTTCAGTAGTTGATGAGTTATAAGCATATTTCATTTCTGGGGGTAGCAGTAGGCGGATCACGCCCATATTTTTCAATAACATCCCAATGGGTCCAAGGTATATACGTTCTTAGTCCCAAGGAAATACGTTCAGTGCTTCAGAAGTTAAAAGCATTTTTCTTTATGCGACGGCGTTGCCGTTCCAAAAATGGGGAATGTATTCTATGTACATACAAACATATGTATGAATGTACATATGTTTTAGCTCAGCTTTTCTTTTGAAATGCTTTGAGGCAGCATTTGCTTACATATATATAATTATTACACATTATTTTTTTATAAAAAATTCAAAAATAGCGGTGCCAAGTTAACAACATACAATTGTATCCAAACGGCAACGCTGTTCATGCTACCCAATTACTTCACAAGCAAGCGCTTAAGTTAAAAAAATCATTTGAAATAGTAAAAGCAGTAATATACTAATAAGTTGAATTAAAATAAATATCTTGAAAATAATAAAAAAAAAAAATTATATATTAAAAAAAAACACACCTCGGCGAGATTTGAACCACTAACCCCACGGGTAAGAGGCAGAGACTCTACCGCTGCACTACATAAACGTTTTATCAAACATGTCTTTAAATTGACTATGGGTACACTAACAGCTTCTTCAAGTTCCGAAGCATACTCAAAGTCTGTTAATAACAGCAGTCTGTACAAATGCAGCATTGGACTTTCCTGTTGAGAAAATAATAACAGTGCAACCTATTGATTCAAGCCGACTGGTTCGAATCCATTGGCAGGTCGAAGAAATTTTTAATGTCTTAAAAACAATTTTTTTCATTTTTATTTTTAAACGAAGTTACTAAATAAAGCGTTGAGGACTTCTAAATTAAAATAAAAACATTCTTAGCGCGGTTTTTAAGGTCAAATGTGCTTGCTTAAAGCACTTTTTTCTTTTTTTTTATCTATAATTTTTTTATTTAAAATAAATGAAACCCGTAGTTAAGAAGCAAAAACAAAGCAAATAATTCCCACATATTCAAAACTATTTGAAAAATACTAAAAGAGCTTCTTTTTGAAGTGTGAAGCTACACCCCCCTTTTCATACAAAATGTTTTCGTCCTTAATATCTGACAGCGACGAGTAAAAAATTTTCGGAGTGGGGCACTAATTAGCAAAAAAAGCAAATATTTCCCACATATTTTTTTTTAAATTTCATGCAAAGGGGGGTGCAGCTTCACGCACCTAGTGGACTTTGCGAAGACAACATTATCTCTCAAATGCAATATCACGATTTAAGCATTGATAATATGAAGACTCTTACGAATTTCTCGCATACCTCATCCTTACTAGATCTGTTCCTTGTAGACAATTTAAACAAAGTTGATTTATATGACCTAATATCGGCTGTTCATTATTCCAGACACGACCTTATTTTCCTGACATACTGTTTTCAATTTCTAGCTACAACTGAGCAACTCAAAGTCAGAGACTAAGCACATAGGCTACTACGCTCTTCAGTGTTCAGCACACGAAATCAATTTGTCGTCTATTTACTCCATGGCATCCGTTGACAGCCAAGTTGACTTCCTTGAGAGAAACATAGGCGATCTGTTTGAATCCCACATGCCATTTAAAATTTTCCACAAAAAAAATACTTCAAAACCATGGTTTACAAATGAAATTAATGAACTTATTTGGCTTCGAGATCAAGCCTATGGTCGATGGAAACGCTATAAGTTGAGCATATTACGTGATAAGTATAATCATCTCCGTAGACATGTTGCATATTTGGTCAAACTAGAAAAAAGGAAAGTGTTTGAGCACAAGTCTATGACGGCAATCAACGGCAAGCAAACGTGGACTCATATCCGATCCTCGGGAATTCTGCCTCCTTTGAAACATCACTTTCAAGATGAATGTGAGGACTTAAATGTTATCAATCATAGCTTTGTAAACAATAACACTATTAATAACGCAAGCCATATAACTGAGTTACCCCAGATCAGTTCGGGTTTGAATTTCGCTGTGTTACCCAAGTCGAAATATTTAAGAGCCTTAGTACAATTAAATCAAATGCAACAGGTTTGGAGAATATTCAACCTCGTTTTCTTAAAAAACTGTTACCGTTATTATTGCCGTATCTCACGTACATATTCAACAGCATCATTCTCAAATCAACTTTTCCTTCGAGCTGGAAAGGGGCAATGTCGTACCTATCCGAAAACCCAATGGAGAATTCCGTCCGATCTCAATCCTTAGTTACGTGTCTAAAATTCTAGAGAAAACGCTGGCTATACAAATTACAGAATTCCTTGATCGCAATAAGCTCTTAAGCAACTTCCAAACTGGCTTTTGAAGCAACCGCAGCTCTGTTACAGCGCTTATTGACGTAGTAGAAAACCTCCGCGAAGCGATTGATGCAGATTGTGTTGGGTTCCTTACTCTGCTTGACCACACAAAAGCTTTCGACGCAAATAATCATAAAAAATTACAAAAAAAATAATAGATAAGTTTATGTTTTCATCAAATGCCACTAAACTTATCAGTTCATACCTATCTTATCGCTCTTAATGTGTGTGTGTCAACGACTCCCGATCTCTGCCACTATAACTGCCAAAGAGAGTACCCCAGGGGTCTGTTCTTGGACCCTTGTTTTTCAATATCTACATAAATGATCTGCCATTAATTATTGGTCAAGCTTAAATCCATCTCTATGCCGATGATATCCAACTTTTTACTTTCGGTAGAAGGAATCAAATTAATGCCTGCATTGCCAATCTCAATCATGAGCTAAACAATATCCATGAGTTGGCTACAAACAATCATTTACTCATTAATCCTTCAAAATCGAAGTGCCTCGTGATTAGCAAGAAGTCATTTGGCATTAGAGAACTGTCTCCTCCAGTCATAAACACTCAACCAATCGAGTACTGCGATACAGCTAACAATTTAGGCCTTATGTTTAACCGTACATTTACATGGAACAAGCACATTGCTATTGCTGTCGGTATAGTTTATGGCAGGCTTCGAATGCTATGGAATTCCCAACCTTTCACACCGACTCATGTGCGCCTTCTACTATGTAAAACGTACCTTTCCCCTACGCTCCTATATGACTGTGAGACTTTTGCAAACTGCGATTTCATATCGAGACAAGAAATTAATACCCTTTTTAATAATCTCACACGATATGTGTACGGTTTGAAGCGCAGAGACAGGATCACATACCTGAATAATCGATTTTTTGGAATTTCTATTGACAACATGTTGAAATTGAGAACATTATTGTCGTTACATAAAATTATAACCTCCAAACAACCGGAATATTTATATGAACGACTTTGGTTCACTCGGTCAAGACGCACTAATAAAATTATTCTCATTCGCCACTCAACTTTAACCTCGGAACGTCAATTTTTCATTCATGCATCGTGCCTCTGGAACTCACTACCTTATTCTGTTACCACTATCCTCAACGCCAAGCTCTTCAAAAAAGTCTATTTTATGATCTTTCACTTGAATAGTTTTAGTTATCTCTATATTCTGTATCGTTACTTTAAGTAACCACTGATGTAAGTATCTTTTTAAATCGTCGCCTCCATAGGAATCTCGCTCTTATAAAATAATTACTTTTTCCTTAATGTAAGCTGAACACTGTTAAGTCCTTATTTTGTCAAAATTACCCCCTCCCCACTTTTTCTTTTTAGCTGCCCTGTTGTCTGAAACACCCATAGTGACTAGCACTACTTAAAAGATTATATCTTACTGTGCTAGGTGAAACATATATATAAATAAATAAGTATATAAAAAAAAAAATTACACAAACAAAAAAATTATTCCGACCATTGCTACTATGGCTATAGTCGTCTATTTCGGTTATGTTCTATTTGTGTTATTGAGCTTAGTTTTGATCTAATTGTCCTTAATTCGGCCAACAACAACTCTCTGTTTTTATCTGTACTATGCCGACATATTCATTGATGATGTTTTACACGTACTATTTCTTTGGGGTGGATTACGTGTAGAAAGGTTTAAAACTCCTCTATGATTTCAGAATCCTTCAAGTGGATTTTTACGTACCCTACTTGTTCAGTAATTGGTGTTATCTGTAGTCGGCTACTCGCAATCGCTTCCATCAGCCCCAGTATTATTACACGCTCCTGCAAGAAAATTAAAAAAAAAATTTTGTTTTCGTTTTGCATCCAAGTAAAATTAGATTATTTCCGGCATGTTTTAATGAATTGTAAATTTTGACAACGGGAAAGTTAGGAATTTACAGACCTAATTCTATGTATTGTGAATTTATTCAGTGATGAAATTCTAAACTTGTCGTTGTATTTAAATCTATATATATATAATAATGTTGCGAAATGTGTTTGTGTTGAACTTTCTCGGCACTGGCTGAACCGATTTGCATGCAGTTTTTTTTTGTTTGAAAGGTGAAGTCTGCCTGAATGTTTTAAGCTATATGCGACATTGGTGCGTGTGTCGTGAGATATCAGCATTTTTGTGAGTTGTAAGAAAACTGTCGATAATATCGACTCGATATTGATTTCGTTATTCACTACATTTGTCGAAATTAGAAAAGAAGGCTTTTAGTTTAAACTTTTAATTTAAAAGAAAGTTTTCGTTTTATTATTTGTATCAAGGCGTATTTAACAAGGTGGTGGCAGTAGTACAACAACAATGTAAAAAAAAACTCGGAAATGTCAAAATCAGTTCACGCTTGTTTGAATATTGTTCCAATATAAACATTTTTAATTTCGTTGAAAAATGTAAGCGTACGAAATTCAATACAAAATTTTGACAGTTCCGAGTTGAAAAAAGCGAAGAAGAAGAGCAGTTGCTACTGCCACCACCTTGTTAAATACGCCTTGATTTGTATATATATTCCAAAATATATTTCAGCAAGAATTTGTGAACCATTCAGCCTGATTTTAAACACTCCTGCGGATTTGAAAAAAATTCTGTCATTCAAAGAACACTGGGAAGGTAATATGAAGCAAACGTCATCGTTTGTTTTCTTAGTTATTGGCTTAGTAGACTTCCATTTTTCGCGGAGAAAATTTAAAGAAAGTGTTCGTTTTAATGTTTGGAAATTATTTTCATAATTTAAATTGTTATTTTGTTTTATGAACATCTTATTTGTATTCAATATATTCCATCAAGAATCTGTGAACCATTCAGCCTGAGTCTACATACTCTTGAGAAATTTTTTCGTGCGGATTTGGAAAAAATTCTCCCATTCAAAGAACACTGGGAAGGTAATATGAATGAAGTAAGAACTTCAAATGCTTTTAAGCAAAGGCCATCGCTTTCTTTTCTTAGTTGGTGGCTTAGAAGACCTCCATTTTCCACGGAGAAAATTTTCGCGAGAAAAAATTCCTCGGGAATATTCATTTAAATTGTTTGTGGTAAAAATGCCCCGCGGACATCGTCGTACTGCATTGGGGCGCCGTACACCTAACGCAACATCATATGCGGCTGCTCGAGCATTGCAAAGTGAGGCACAGCGTCGTGATATAAATGAAACCGTTAGAAATAATATGGCTCGCTTGAGAGCTTCGAGAAACAGAAATATTATTTTGGAACGTGCAGCATTTTCGTATGGTGCCACTTTGAATTATGCTGAACTTTATGTCGTTTCAATTGGATCAATGTCTATTGTGTGCAGTCATTGTAAGGCATTCAAATTTAAACATGAAACTCCTGGATTGTGTTGTGCAAATTGTCAAGTGAAATTGCTCGAATTGATTCCGCCACCTGAGCCATTGCCTGTATTGCTTATTGGCGGATCGCCCATATCAGATCATTTTTTGAAGAATATTCAGTTGTACAATGGAGGTTTTCAAATGACATCTTTCGGTGCGACGAACATTTTCGAGACAATTTTATGCCCACTTTCAAGGTAAATACTTCGTATGACACAGTTCATATTTATTTTGATGAATATATATCCCGTTCATTTGCGAAATTATTGATATTTAACAGATACAAGGCCAAGTATACCATCGTTTTGGTTCTTTATTGCCTTTTGCGGAACAAAATTATCAATTCTTGCAAATATACTTTGTTGGCAATACATCTGTAGAAACTAATCTGCGGTGCGACGTTTCATCAAATTTGAGACGGCACATTGTTGAGCGACTGTAATCAATGTTGAGAGATGAAAATGAACTGGTGCACTTATTTCAAACTGCTTTGGATCGGATGCCTTCTGACAATCATGCCATTGTCATAAGTGCTGATAAGAAACCGCCAGGATTGCATGCGGGACGTTTCAATGCACCGACAATTGATGATGTCGCAATAGTTATTGTTGGTGATGAATTCTATTCACGCGACATTGTTTTGCATCGCCGAAATAATAAATTGGAGAGAGTTTCACAAACGCATCGCTGTTGTGACGCATTACAATATCCGCTTTTGTTTTGCCATGGAGAAGACGGATACCATTTGAATATTAAAATGAGAAATGCGTTTTCCGGTTAGTTATCAGTTTTCCGTTTGCTTTTTATTTTTTTTAAATTTTATTTTAATTTTAGAATGTTTATTTTATACAAATGCATTATTACTTCCAATTTAGGTGCAGAAACAAATAAAAAAGTTAGCGCAATGAACTTTTATTCATATCGACTTATGGTGCGTCAAAATGAGGTGAACTACATTTTGCATTCTTGCAAACTTTTCCATCAGTTTGTTGTTGATATGTGTGCCAAAATCGAAACGGAGAGATTGAATTTTATCAGGTTTAATCAGAAGAAACTTCGCTCAGACGAATACATTTATTTGCGCGATACAATAAATAATGATGGAGATGTGAATGATGTCGGCAAAATGAATATATTGCCATCGTCGTATCAAGGCAGTCCACGGCATATGCACGAATACGCGCACGACGCCATGACATATGTTCGTCATTATGGCCGCCCGGATTTGTTTATTACTTTTACTTGCGATCCGCAATGGATAGAGATGAAAGATAATATGCTTTTTGGACAAAAGCCAATCGATTACCATGACATAACTGCCCGTGTATTCAACCAAAAGTTAAAGGCGTTGATGAATTTCATTGTGAAAAGTAAAATTTTTGGTACTGTGAAATCTTGGATATATTCTATTGAATGGCAGAAACGAGGTTTGCCACATGCTCACATCCTCATGTGGTTAGTTGATAAAATCACAACAGATCAAGTGAACACTGTGATTTATGCTGAATTTCCAAATCCAGCCGTTGATTCCGAATTATACGATGTTATTGTGCAGAATATGATCCATGGCCCCTGTGGTGAACATAACATCAATTCACCATGTTTGGTTGATGGAAAATGCACTAAGCGCTACCCTAGAGCATTAGTTTCGGATACAGTCACCGGTGGTTATGAATATCCATTGTACCATCGTCGGTCTGTTGAAGACCATGGCCGAAGTGTTACTATCAAAGTACGAAATAAAGACGTTGAAGTGGATAATCGCTGGATCGTACCGTATTATCCGTTGATATCAAAAGTATTCAAAGCGCACATCAACGTTGAATACTGTAATTCCGTCAAATCGATTAAGTACATTTGTAAATATGTCAACAAAGACAGTGATATGGCAATGTTTGGTGCAACTGATCCGAATAGAAATGATGAAGTGTACCAATATCAAATGGGGCGTTACATCAGCAGTAATGAAGCAATTTGGCGCATATTTTCGTTTCATATACATGAAAGATATCCAACAGTTGTTCATATTGCTGTGCATCTTGAAAATGGTCAACGTGTGTATTTTACAGTTGCAAATGCTGCTGATAGAGCTGTTTCACCGCCAAATACGACGTTAACTGCTTTCTTTAAGTTGTGTGCAGTTGATCCTTTTGCGAGAACATTATTGTATGCTAAAGTACCAACATATTTCATTTGGATCGCATCAAAAAAGGAGTTTCAAAGGCGTAAGCAAGGAAATCCTGTTGATGGATATACCAATGTGTTTTCCAGCGATGCTTTGGGACGTGTTTATACTGTGCACCCAAACAATGACGAATGTTTCTATTTACGTTTGTTATTATTTAATGTGCGTGGACCAAAATTGTTTTCGGATTTAAGAACAGTCAATGGAGTGGTATGTGCAACGTATCGAGAAGCGTGCCAAAAACTGAATTTATTGGAAAATGATAGTCATTGGGATGATACTATTGCCGATGCATTTGTAAGTGCCCATCCACATCAAATACGAATTTTATTTGCAATTATTTTGACAACATGCTTCTCATCAAATCCACTGATTCTGTGGACAAAGTATCGAAACAATTTGGCGGAAGATATATTGAATCGAGTTCGTCGGTCGACTTTTGATCCAGTGTTGGAATATACACCAGAAATATATAATGAAGCATTGATAATAATTGAAGATTTGTGTTTGGCTATTGGTAGTTAAGCATAAGCACAGTTAGGACTAACTGAACCAAATCGTTATATGCATGATATTTTCGAGCTTGAGTTACAACGTGAACTGCGATATGATTGCGACGAATTGAGTGCATATGTAGTGGAAAACCTTTCAAAATTAAATGCTGAGCAAAAGGTGGCATATGATACAATCACCCAAGCTGTCAATATTGGAACTGGTGGCTTTTTTTTCTGGACGCACCTGGTGGCTCTGGAAAAACTTTTTTGATTTCTTTGATTTTGGCAACGTTACGTTCTTCAAAAAAAGTCGCATTAGCATTGGCATCGTCTGGCATAGCGGCTACTTTATTAGATGGCGGCCGAACAGCACATTCTGCGCTCAAATTTCCTTTGAATATTCAAGTTATTGAAACACCAATATGCAATATTTCCAAAACATCAGGAACGGCAAAACTATTGAAGTGTTGTGACAGCATTATTTGGGATGAATGTACCATGGCACATAAAAAATCAGTGGAAGCACTGGACCGAACTATGAGAGATATTCGAGATAAACCTGATTTATTTGGTGGTGCATTGATATAGTTGTCAGGTGATTTCAGGCAAACATTGCCAATTATGCCCAGATCAACTACAGCTGACGAAATCAATGCTTGCTTGAAATCTTCGTACCTATGGAGATCTATATCAACGTTGAAATTGACCACTAATGTCCGTGTACAATTGCAAAATGATCCATCTGCAGCTGTGTTTACTGAGCAATTGTTGAAAATCGGAAATGGAGCAATGCCAAATGATGATTCTGGTTTGATCACTTTGCCATCTGAGTTTTGTCATTTCACACAGTCCAGAGATGAATTGATTGAAAATGTTTTTCCGGATATTACGGAAAATTATAAAAGTCATGCTTGGTTGAGCGAGCGAGCATTTTTAGCAGCGAAAAACAAGGATGTCAATGATTTGAATTTAGCAATTCAATCAAAAATTCCAAGCGATTTAGTGTCGTATAAATCAGTTGATACGGTAACCAACCAAGATGAAGTAGTAAATTACCCTATAGAATTCCTGAATTCATTGGATGTTCTTGGACTACCACCCCATAACCTTCGATTGAAAGTTGGAGTCACCCTCATCATGCTTCGAAATATCAATCAGCCACGTTTGTGGAATGGTACGAGAGTTGTTGTTCAGAAGTTAATGGAAAATGTTATTGGGGCAACAATCTTGACTGGCAAATTTAAAGGCGAAAAAGTGTTGATTCCACGCATCCCAATGATACCTTATGAGTTGCCATTCGAATTCAAACGACTTCAATTTCCAAGTCGTTTGGCCTTTGCTGTTACTATCAATAAAACTCAAGGTCAATCGTCAGCAGTTTGTGGTTTAAATTTGCAATATCCGGTGTTTTCACACGGTCAATTATATGTGGCCTGTTCGCGTGTAGGTAAACCATCCGTTTTATTCATTTACACCGACAATGTGAATGGAAAAACTAAGAATGTGGTGTACCAAAGAGCGTTACAATGAAAAAATTTAAAGAATTTAATAAATTGATGTTACAGAATGAACTTTGGGATTATTGGTATTGGTGGATTGGTGGTTTGGTGTTATTGGTGGTATTGGTAGTATAAGTCGCAGGAGTGGAACAAGTGGGATTAGTGGTACAAGTGGGATAAGTGGTATAAGTGGGATTAGTGGTACAAGTGGGATTAGTGGGATTAGTGGGATTAGTGGGATTAGTGGGATTAGTGGGATTAGTGGGATTAGTGGGATTAGTGGGATTAGTGGGATTAGTGGGATTAGTGGGAAAAGTGGGAATAGTGGTACAAGTGGGAATAGTGGTACAAGTGGGAATAGTGGTACAAGTGGGAATAGTGGTACAAGTGGGAATAGTGGTACAAGTGGGAATAGTGGTACAAGTGGGAATAGTGGTACAAGTGGGAATAGTGGTACAAGTGGGAATAGTGGTACAAGTGGGAATAGTGGTACAAGTCGGATTAGTGGTAGAAGTGGGATGAGACCGGTTAGAGCCTAGCTGGCGCGAAGGCTCGCGGAGCGAGCCTTGGCGACAGCTAGTTGCTTTATAAATGCTTTATTTATTTATTTAACGTTGAATGGGGTTTTATACATTTCCATTGTTTATATTTAACAACCCCCTTACGAGAAATAGATACAAGGTGTATTTTTGTTTTAAATTTTAACTTGAATGATTTTCGTTTTCCCGGTACGTTGCTTGTTTTTTTTTTTTGGATTTCATTCTGCAGATATTCCGTTTCTTCTTATGTTTCTCTCCAGTTGGTCTGAGACATATTATGTTCGATTATTAGACTGTTGAGGAAGTCCCTGTTGATTCTACTGTCTTCCACAAATGCGTCTCGGGGCAAAATGCTCTTCCCGAGTTCAACACATCTCGATATTTTTCTAGAAAACGCAGCAAGTAGATTCCACAGTTATTCATGTTTTTTTACTAACTGCATACAGGGAACACCAGTGGCATCGTGGCCTCAGTATACGTAGTTTTTTCCTTCGAAAATTTTTTCCTGACTTCACACTGTATAATTGATCGAAGTTTTTCTGCTATTTTCCCTGTGTCATGTGGCTGTAGAGAGTACAGCACGTAGATTGAAGCCCAGGCCACAATTGCAAGCATCCAGTGGTTTTGTTCATGTATCGGAATTTTTAGACTTTCGTAGTCGAAGATGTTTACTCTTCTCAGGAATGCCTTCAATCAGGTTTGTTCATGTTGCGATATATTGTTTTCTGTCATTGCGCATGCATAAAAGTATGTTTCCAACACATAAATTTTTTTCCCGTTGACCTTTTTCATTATCAATGCTAGTAAGGAGTTGATATTATCGTCATTCAACCAGTTACACTACACCACAAATTTTGAAAAATTTTTTTTTTTTAACTTTTAATTTATTTATTGTATCACTCATTTTACATGAGTACATCAATAAGAAGGAAAATCTTAAATCTAGTTTGGAATTAATAACATGATATGTAGCATTATTATAATTAATACGCATATAAATGTAATTAATATTTGCATGAGAGCCTCAGATAAGGAAACCTGGGCGTAAAACGGCCAATTTACTGTCAAATCCCTGAACAAACCCTTCAATTGTGCTACTGAAAACTAAAGTCTATGGGCACACAGACTCTACCTTTCACCGACACTTGTGACTAATTCGATAAAACATCCGACCGTGAAATGGCCTGTTGAGTCTGATAGACTTGGAGATGTTACGCATTATAGCGCAATCAGGAACCGCGGTCGTGTAGTGGAATGCACTATGTTTAAGTTAATAGATTTCTAAGGATGGGATTGGACAGTCGGTCGGTCCTTTCTTTTTAATCGCGAAAGAGAGGATGTAGTTGCGAGTTCTCTGGCGAGGAGATTTACATGATATTACAATTTTTGGCGATATTTTTGCTTGATCTTAATAAATTCTGATTTAACGGTCTCTACCTTTAGATCTCCATGGATGTGTTCATTTTTAATGAACCATGGAGCTCCCGTAATAGATCTCAGGATTTTAAACTGAGCTCTTTGCAGAATATCTATATTTGAAGCACTTGCGTTTTCGTGGAGTTGTAAACAGGGTTTTATAATTTAGTTTTAGGGGGAACGACTCGTCATTAGCCAGTGCAAGCTAATTGCTTTAAGTTTCATCTGAGTCCGCTTCGCTTCGATATGTTTGCGCCAGGTCAGCCTTCTATCTAAATGAACTCCGAGGTATGTTATTTCTTCAACTTGAGGGATTCGAATGTTATTAAGGAATGCGTCAGGAAAGACGCCTCTATTAAATGTGAATATATTGTGACGAGATTTCTGTTCGTCAACTTTAATACGCCAACGGGATAACCAGTTTTGTATATTATTTAAATGCGCTTGGAGCTGGTTGGTTGGCACCATACCGTTTTTGTGTCTACTTAAAAATGCTGTGTTATCAGCAAACTTCGATGTGAAAATTTGACCACTAATAGGAATGTCAGCTGTAAATAAAAGGTATAAAAAAGGACGGGCAACGCTCCCTTGCGGAACACCGGCATTAATTACAAAGTCTTTTGTTATAAATGAATTTTGTTTTACTTGAAATTTTCTATTACTCAGATAAGAATTTAAGATTGCATGAACATTTTTAGGGAGTAAATGTCTGATTTTAAATTTCAACCCATTATGCCAAACTTTGTCGAATGCTTGTTGAATATCTAAAAATACCGCAGAGCAGTATTCTCTTTTTTCGTATGCGATTCTTATTTCGTTTGTAATTCGATGAACTTGCTCGATTGTACCGTGTTTTTCCCTAAATCCAAACTGATGAGAGGGAACAATGTTTTGTTCTATGTAGTAAGAATGACGACAATTTTGAAATAAGTAGTTTTTCAAATAGTTTCGAGAGACAAGGAAGAAGACTAATCGGCCTGTAGGATGACGCTTGAGAAGGATCTTTACCTGGTTTCCGTACCATAATTATGGCCGATCTCTTCCACTCATGTGGAAAATGACCATACTTTATTATTGCATTAAAAATGACTGTTATAAACACCACTGCAATAAAAGGTAAGTTTTTTAACATTTTCGGAGTAATCAAATCAAACCCTGGAAATTTTTTTCAGACTAATTTATTCTTAATGACGTCAATGATTTGACTGGGAGTTATTTCTACGTGGAATTGTTGAGTGTTTTCAGAACTTTGTGTGACAGGGTGAACATCACTACTTGGATTTGGTTAAAATACCTTACTAAGGTGCAAACACGTTAGCCTTCTCTTCGTCGTAACGCGCCCACCCACCGTTAGGAAATCTAAGAGGGAATTCACTCTCGACCGGAGTCTTCACCCCACGTATTGATTGCCATAAGGAATTTTGGTTTTTGCCTTTCGGAGTAGGGCTTTGCACAAATTTATGTTGTTCAAATCGTTTCTCCCTCGAAAGGGCTGCTTTGAGCTTATTTTCCGCTTCTTTCAATCTACATTTTGCTACTGGTGATCGAGTTTGTTGCCATTCTCTCCTGCACCTTCTTTTACAGGCCACCAAATTTTCTATTTCAGCATTTGTAAAGGACACCTTTTCCGTTTTACTATATTTAGGCGTAGAATTCTCTGCTGCTGAAATCAACATAGAAGTAAGAACTGTCAGGCGTCATCAATATGCTCTTTACTTTCGATTTTGTAATTGGTGTGTATATGTGAGCTTATATACTTTTTGTATTTAAGCCAATTGGTATTGAATTTTGTTAATCTGTGGGGAATATCAACTTGTTTTGGTCTTTCGTTCAATAGGAAAAACACTGGAGAATGATCTGAAGACAGATCAAACGTTGTATATGTTGATACGAATTCTCTTTTAAACCCTTTTTAAAATGCCAAAATATATAAGATCTGGTAATTTATTTGGGTCCGCGGGCCAAAAAGTAGGTTTCCTAGGAGGAACAAAGTCGAGAATGTTATTTTTATTCATAATTGCCCTATATAGTTGAGCACCTTTTGGATTACAAAGACGGGAACCCCAGAGGGTGTGCTTTGCATTATAATCTCCAGCTGCGATGATTCTATCACCGAGGGTTTTGAAGAAATCTATATAAATTTTTTCTGAAATAGTGTGACGCGGTGGGCAGTATACCGCCGAGACTGACATGCTTTTGCTATTAGCCCAAATACTTATTGTTTTTGCTTGTATAAAAGTAGTTGCATACGATTCCATTAGGAAGTGCCTAATTCTCTTACGGATAAGAATACCTGTACCACCGTATGCTTTACCATCTGGATTATTGGTTTTGTACAATATATATCCAGGGATTGCCAAGAAGCATTTATTAGTTAAGTGAGTTTCTGAGAGCAGCAATACATCAACGGATTCACGAATTAAAAAATTTTGGATTTCTAGCTTATGCCGGCCTAAGCCGTTTGAATTCCATGCACACATTTTTAAACTGCTCATATTTTCGAAAGAAGAGCTGTCATTAACTTAGTCTGCAAAAAACTTAAACTATACAAAATACTTTAAAAACAAAATCTACTTTCTTTTGGGTTTCGTTTTTGTTTTGTTCTTTGAAATGAGCCGAACGAAACATTTCGAAACGTTTCGTTTCGTTTACTTTCATACCCTGATAGTAATGCTTTAATTATATCTTCGCATATTTTTTTTTAATTAACTGAATTTATAAAAAAAAAAATTTGTTAACTTTTCTTTCATTTTGTTAACTTTTTTGAGCGTATGTGTTAACAAATTTTTTTCTTTTGTGGCAACACTGAGCACGAGCCAATTTTTCGCCCAAAAAGTTCCCGCCAATAGTTTCATTATTGTATCAAATTTTGTGGTTGAGTGAAGTCGTTTACGGAAAAAATTAGAAATAGCCAAAAAATGAAAAGAAATTTATTCTCTTATTTTAATCGTCTTGATCCAGCGCCCCAACCAGAAAAGAAGAGACAAGAAAACTTGGTAAGTTTTAAAACGCAATTAAAATACCAAGGTAGTTGTGCAGAAAAGCGGCAGTTTTTTGAACGTTATTATTTCGCTTTATTCTGGTACTCCAGCTGTTTAAACAGATTTTTACATATTTTCATAACTTATCAATTTATTGAAAATAGGCTGGAGATTCGGTGTCTCACTTCGAAGAAACTAAACTACCAAAAGGCATTTCTGTTGAGTCCATCCGCAACGCCCATGATGCAGCAGTTCCTGATAGCCTACAGACTTCAAAAAATGCATCAGCCCAGAATGATATTGTTCTTTTACCCAAGAATGATATAAGCTTTGTTCTTTGTAATCCTAAGAGGTCAACGAATCCAAGCGATATAATTGAAATAATAGATGATTCGTGGGTTCCATCAGCTAAGTTTACATTATTTAAATCGAAAACAGGTGTAAAAAATTTGTCATTCCAAATCAAGTGGTTGGAAGAGTTTCGGTGGTTAGCATATTCCGCTAAAGAGGATGGTGGATATTGTAAGTATTGCGTAGCTTTTGGTGTAAAAACCGGTGGAAAAGGAAACGTTAATTTAGGAAAGCTTGTCACTAACCCATTTAACGCTTGGAAACATGCAAAAGAAACGTTCCGAAATCACGAGAAGCTCGATTACCATAAAAAATCCTTTTTATGTATTGAAAACTTACGAGATATTCAACTTGGCAAAAGTAAGTCTATTGACACAAAAATTGACCAGCAGAGAGAAAGTGCCATGAAAGCATATTTTGAGAAACTAAAACCTATAGTTAGCACCATTGTTTTGTGTGGACGGCAAGGAATCGCTCTCCGTGGTCATAGGGACGACGGACCTCTGTATGAAGGTGAGCTTAGAGACTGCAACGAAACTGACCGAGAATTTTCGAATGAAGGAAATTTCCGTGCCATTCTACGGTACCGAGCTAATGGTGACGAAATATTGAAGCAAAGTATTTTGTTGGCGCCAAAAAATGCAACATATTTCAGCAAAACTGTCCAGAACGAAATAATACAAATTTGTCACGAACTAATAAGAAAAAAAATTGTTGGTAAAGTTAATGCAGCAAGAGGGTTTTCAGTTTTAGCAGATGAATCGACTGATATTGCTAGCATAGAGCAGTTGTCTATTTGCGTACGATACTTGGATGCGAAATCCAATATCTGTGAAGATTTTCTTGGATTTATTCCTGTGAATGACGTTTCTGGAAAGGGCCTGGGAAATTCCATTAGAAATTATTTATTTGATATCGGCGTGAATTGCTCATTCATGTATGGTCAAGGCTACGATGGAGCTCCAGCAATGAGTGGCGAAATAAATGGAGTACAAGCATAACTAAGGTCATACTTTCCTCTGGCGATATACGTTCACTGTGCTGCACATTGCTTTAATTTGGCCATAAATGCAGCTTGCGAAGTATCGGGGATAAAAAACGCTATAGGAACTATCGGATCAATTCAAGCATTTTTCCATTGGCCCAAGAGACAAAGCATTTTGAAGAAAGAAATCGACGAAAAAGCAAAAAAAAAAATCAGCGAAAGGGAGAAAAAATGAAGTCTGTCTGCGCTACGAGATGGGGTCAGTCTCATGAAGCTGTTTCAACTTACATCGAACTTCAGCCCGCTGTTGTTGAGGCGCTTGAAGAAATCAAAACGTGGAACGATCGAGATACTTCTGAAAAAGCTTCTCAACTTTTGGCTACAATTTCAACAACCGAATTTCAAATTTGCTGCCATATAATGGAATCGATCAATTCTGTCGTTTTGCCTCTGAGTCGGGAGTTACAGTCAAAAAATCAAGACTTAGGGGAAGCAACAAAATTATCAGACGACGCTTTGAATGATTTCAAGAAAAAGCGGGAAAACGCGGATTCATGTTTCCATGCAATTTATGTACACGTCGCAAAAATCTGTTCTCAATATGAGATTGAAATGAAAATGCCACGTCGTTGCAGTCAACAAAAATATCGTTGCAATATTGAATCGCAATCAGTGGAAAATTATTACAAAATTGCGTTCTATATTCCATTCATCGATAATTATATTTCTCATCTCCAAAGTCGGTTCGAGCAACATAAGACAATTTTTCAAAGTTTTGGACAATTATTCCTAAAACACGAATTCGATGAAAAAAAATGTGCAGACCTCTTCAAATTTTATGAAGATATTTTGGATTGTTCCGAAAGAAATTTTATTTCAGAAATTAAAATGTGGAGACAACGAATCAGGAATCAGAACATTCACAATGCGCTCGGTGCTTTATCGGTTAGTACCTACCTTTTAATCCATACTATTACTTGCACGGCTCGTCTCTCTAATCAGGTGGAATGCTGAACCGAAACAAATTTACAAAATTTATTTCGAAATTTCATAAAAATTTTGTTTATTTTTTACCGTTTACTTGCCTAGTCTTTTAAAATTGAAATGAAATTTTCTTGCTTTGTTTTGCGTGAAAAGACCAACAATTTTCTTATTGATTTCTAAAATAAATTAAATTTTTTCCGTATTTCCGTATTCCGTATTTTTCGTGTATGTTATCATTGAATATTGAGGATATAAATTATTCTGATGCATATTTTTCAGGCAATAAATGAAAATGCGTTTCAAAACGTTAATACTATTTTACGAGTTTTGGCCGTATTACCCGTGACAACAGCAACCCCTGAACGGTCATTTTCGACGTTAAGACGACTAAAGTCTTACTTAAGAAGCACAATGGGGCAAGAGCGTTTGAATGGTCTTGCATCGCTGAATATTCATGCAGGAATCGCACTCAGCGAAGAAGAAATTCTGCATGAATTCTTCAAAAAGCCTCGAAAACTTACAAATGTTTGAAAGTGTCTCGCTTCAGGAGGATTATTTTAAAATTTCAATAAAAATTTAATTTATGCTTTAAAACAACTTCTGATTTTCTAATTGATTTAACATTAATTCGAAATTTTTGACTGCAAAATAAGGTAAGTAATTTTGGGTTCAAAGTTTCCTATGGGGGGGGGGGGGGGGTCCGGACCCGATATCCCGCCCCGTGGATCCGCCACTGCTTCGAGTTTATTATCAACTGCAGCAATGGCGAGGTAATAAGATGAATCCTGAAGAGTGGGTCTGGAGAAAGACCAAGAATGGTCTAATGCCCATAACCACCACTGAAGATCTTATCCCCAGAAAATTACTCAAAACAATGTCCTGTGCATGCACTGGCGCATGTGAGGGCAGGTGTGGTTGCCGAGCTCTAGGACTTCCATGTTCAATTCTCTGCTCAAACTGTGGTGGCTATTCTTGTACCAATGTCGCAGATCGTGGGAGTACTGTAGATGACGATGATGATGAAAACACAGTTGATTTTGAGAATTTTCTAGAAGTCGTGATGAATGAACCTGAAGAGGATATTCTTTACTCTGATACACAACGAAATAACATTGATACTCCATTTGAGGATGAAAGAGATGACGCAAGCGAAGACCAAAATAGTGATAATTGAGCGAAACGAGAGCTAGAACATGTTTCTCTATGCTAAATTCCAAAGTACTACAATTCCAATATGGACTTATCCATTCATATTTATTATTAAGGGCCAATATTACCAAACATATTTTAAAAAATTTTTAAATTAAATTAAAAATTTTTTTATTTTAAATTTCATTTTCAATATGCAACTTTTTTAAGTATAGCAAAATGTGGCAGCACGCTCCACTGTCAGGGTAGTCAGTCAAATTCACAAATGATTGAAATATTATTTTAGAGCATGAAGCCGTGTGCGCGCGATTTTTCATCAGTCTCATATCGCTGTAATCTGAATCCATAAATTTAAAGCTTTGCTTGTTTCGTTTTGCGCAGAATTTTTCCGTAAAATTTTAGAATGAATGTAATCAGCTGTTTTTCTACCGCCCAAAACAGGGCTGTTACCATATCTTTAAAAAAACTTAAACGACCTGCTGAGGTAGTTTAAAATTTTTTAAAAAATATTTTAAAAATTTCGTTGGTGAAAATGAAAATCAGATTTTATTTTTAAAATTTTTTTAAATATGCTTGGTAATATTGGCCCTAATAAAACAAACTTTGATTATTCATTTCAATTAAGATTGATTCATTTCTATAGTCTAAGCACCTACCTTCATACGTAAAATATTCAAGTTATTTATCCCAGTTCATTTTCGCGAAAATGTACAGAATTCCATACTTTTTTATGCTGCATCTCCGGTTCTGTCCGACCTATTCTACCTTTTTTTTTTCATTTTGTAGAAAATTTGACGAAGAACTAAAGTTGTCGTAATAATTTATGCCGTAAAATTAATGGAAAGAAAGATATTCAAGGAATAATCAGAAGTAAACTGGACTCTTGTGATCCTACCAAGATGGCGGATACTTCCGGTTGTCGGTGAGAGTCAAAAACTTCGCATATCATGAAATACCCTTAGCTCAACTGATTACAAAAAAAATTTTTTTTGTCCGACTTATTTCTGACGGATATACGTATTCACCTGGACTATCTTCAATTTATCTTTTGTAATCTGGTCGTCGTAGTGTTGATTGCCCTTTTTTTAATTTGACTGCACTTTTTAATCGGTCGCTGCGATTTGATACTGGCAAAAGAAAATTTTGTTTAAATTCCAAAAATATATTTTTCCTTTTTTTTTTATCTCTGCTTAGGAATGGATTTTCGAGGTTTGAAAGAAAAACAATTTTATTTTTATTCTCTTCTGTTTTTCATTTGTTGATGGTGCAGTTTTATTAAGCTTTTTTCTGGAATGTATTTGCTTTTCCTTTGATATTCAATTTTACATTCACCGGCGTTGGAATTGATACAATCGAATAAGGGCCTTCCCAAATAGGTGAGAATTTATTTTTTCGGTTTTGATTCTTTCAGGGACAGAAAATAACAGTTTCAATGTCTATACGAATCCGCGATGCATTTTATTTTCTTAACTTTTTTAGAAAAAGTCCAATATTAACTTTGTAAATACTGAATTTTATTTTTTCAGTTAAACAATAACAGTTAAACTGGGCCAAATATTTTTTTTGGCAAAAATAAATGGCTTTGCCAAATAACAAATAAACCGTTACTCCAATTTAAATAGATTTGATACCAATTGATAGGTCTCAGTTTCCAGAATCCAAAAATACATCTGTAGTCTTATGAAAGAGTAGCTTAAGTCGACTTAAGCTTAAAATGAGTTATTAATACCACTGAATTCCCTCCAAAGAGACGCATCATTAGGTAAAACCCTTGTCTCCGTAACATTCTTCTAAGAAAAATGGGTAAAACAGAAACGTCCAATGATTATCGCATTATGTATTTTTGGATGCTGGAAACTGAGACCTTTCAATTGGTTTCAATTTTATTTAAATTGGAGTAACGGTTTATTTGTTATTTGGCAAAGCCTTTTATTTTTGCCAAAAAAAAATATTTGGCCCAGTTTAACTGTTATTGTTTGACTGAAAAAATAAAAGATAATATTCTACAGTAATTTTTTAAAAAATAAAATACAAGTCAAAAAATAACTTTTTTTTTTAGTAACTTTTACTATAAAAGTCATAACTGGTTCGGTCCCTGGATTCTTTAGCCACACTTTGTCTCCTGTTTGAAATTCTCTTACTTTTGAGACCTTATCGTAGTATCGCTTGGATTTTTCCTTGGCCAGTTTTTGATTCTCCCGTACTAATTAATGGGCACCATTGGCTTGGGGGTGGTATGGTGAAGTTTGGGTTTCCTTATGCCAAGAATTTTACAATTTTTTTAAAATAATTTTGATGTAAAATTTGTGCCGTTATCCGTGATTAAATCTTTTGGTATCTGAAATTTTGATTTTATTTCGTTGAAGATTGCTTTTGCCACTGTTGCCGCATCCGGAATTGCTGTGCAGATGAAAAATTTTGACAAATCGTCTATAAATGTTAAAATGTATTTATTCCCTCTCGTTGTTTCCAGTAGGAGGCCTAACATATCCATATAGACTTTGTAGAAAGGGCCATGAGCTATGTTTGTGAGTACCATGGGTATTCTTTCTACTTTTGAGCATTTGTTCTGTTGGCATTTTTTGAAGTTTTTTATATAATCTCGAATTTCTTTCTGCATGCAATTCCACTTGTATTGCCGTCGAATGCGTAAATATGTTTTTATAGCTCCTTTGTGACCACCTAATGGCCCATCATGAAAATTTTTAAGCACCTCTTCGAAGTCCTTCCTCTGTGTTAAAAAAACTGTCAAATCCTCTGTCTCTGGTTGATCTCTTAGGTTTGTGTCTTCCACATCATATATGCTTTTATTTTGCTCCGTCCTTTCTTTGCTCTCCACTGTTTTGGCCTGTGTTTGCGCTCTTGTTACCACCGATATAATATTATTTTCATACGATAATCAGCTCAGTGCGTCTGCGTGTAAGTTGGACTTTCTAGCCTTGTAACAGATTTCAAATTCAAATTTCGAGAGCTTATGGCGGAATCTCGCCAATCGGGAAGTTTGATCTTTTAAATTTGTTTTGCCCTTTAGAGATTTGTGGTCTGTGTAAGCCGTAAAGGGGCAGCCAAAAAGGAAGCACCGGAAATTTTTTGTTGCCCACAGAATGGCTAGGAATTCCTTTTCGATTGTTGAATATCGTTTCTCCAATGCGCTTAGTGCTCGGCTTTGGAACGCGATTGGTTGATCTTCCCCTGGTTCCCCTTGCAAAAGGACTGCACCGGGTGCTTCGTTGCTCGCATCCGTTGTTAGCATGCATGCGTTTTTGAAATCTGCATACTTAAGCAGTGGTGTGCTTTTAATTGCAGCTTTAATGGCTATTACTGACTGTAAATGTCAGATACAACTAAGGGCTAACGTACCCTGGTTTTCTGCAGATGGAGTGGAAAAGCCGTCTTTGGGTTTTCTTTCCTCGTGTTTAGTTTGTCGGCGGTTTGCGCGACGCGATTTATAATTAAAATTCTGTTTTTTTTTTCGTGGTTCGAATATGGTTGTCGGCGTTTGCGCTACGCAATTATAAATATAAAAGCTTTTAAAGTAAAAAATAATCGGCCTTCTTGGCGCTTATATTTCAAAAAATTAACTTTTTTTTCTATTGTTTTTCACTGCACTTAAATAATTTTGGTATTTGCGATTGAATGCGTAGCGGCGAGGCGCGTCTTAGCGGTTGCGATCATAGACTGTGCCGTCGTCGCTGGAGATCGAACTGTTGCACGCGAGAGAGCAAAGGGTTTCGTTAAATCGGTTCGATTAAGGGCTCGCCCCCATAGCGGCTACGGCTACGGCGAAAAACTGACATACTGCCCGCCTTGCGCTACGCAATAAGTATTTTCTGCTCCTGGCTGCGCACCTGCTTCACAAACTCCTGGACGAGGATCATATCGAATGCTAGAGGGACCTACCAGCCCCAGTTATTTGGTTGGGGCAGAAAGGAAAGTATATTAGTGAGCAGATGGTCAATAATAGACAAAGAAGAGAGGGAGGGGGGATGTTGTGAGAATGTTAGAGCGACGGTGAACGGTGACGCTCCGATGATGATATGCGGAGCGTATCAGAAATGGCCTCGAGCAGCTCGTGGAGCAGCTGTTGATTCAAATATTCTAGGATGCGATACGTCGTTTGGGGATGAACTTCTTCACCGTAGAGATTCACCGTGGAAGCGGGTGGATAGTTGCGAAACTCCTCTTGTTCCCGGAATTATTTGAGCAACTCGTGAAGTAACTCATGATTGCCTCCAGAGGAGACGTGCTGCGTTAACGCTTCGATGGTTTTGCTGGCGATGAGCCCAGTCAAAAGCCATCCGATTAGAGAATATGGTGCAAGAAAACTGCCTCCGATATTTATTTTGACTCCAAAAGATAACGATGTAGGCAGAACATAGGAGCCGATGATCGTGTCGATTCCGCCAGGATTCATAAAATGCGTATTGGTAAGCTCAAGCAATGAAATATGTCAAGGATCCCGATTGGAGTCCCTTTTGGCTGGAATCTGGATTGTCAGGTTTGGAAGTAGAACGGCGTGGATCTCATGCGTGCACGCGGAGTGTTGCGAGGCGAGAGTGAGCGTGCACTTCCTTTTCGCTACTTGAGTGCATACTTTGTGCGATGTTGGTAAATTCAACTGCTGCTGTAATTACTCATTAATAAATGTCCTTTGTGAGCCCTGATCCAAGAGTAAGATATGTGCGATGGCAGTGGGCAAAAGCACCTGAGTTTGCCTGTCGAAGACGTGCGCGTACGCCGGTGACGTGGGGGATGCTCACGGATTTCGAAGTCTTCGGTTGCGCAAAAATATACGACGGTTGGCTCGTCGGCGACGGGCCCATCTCCGGGGGACATGTCAATGGGGGTGAAGAAACTTGGCCATCCGGTGTTGCAGTAGCATTTGGAAGCAAGGTATGATGGCGTTGTTGGCACTTCGCGCAGCGAATGGTACTATTGCACTTTGCCTTTAGATGACCGGCCGAGAGACAGTTTAGACATCGATTATGTTGCGAAACAGCTTGAACACGTTCTTCAACTGACATCTGGAGAAATTTATCACATTGACATAGAGGATGGTTGCCGCTGCATAAAATACACAGTTTCGCAGTTCGATCTTGAGTAAGAGACTCGTGTTTTGAAGAATCCACTTGGTTGAAGGATGCAGTTGGAGCTTTAAATTGTGTGAATTTGGAATGGCACTCAAGAGCTTCACAGTGGCGTCTGATGACAGCATTTATTTCATTCCAGGCCGCAGGCTCTTGCTGTGAAGAATATGATTGCGTTGGGGGAGCGTGTCTTTTTTCCCATAGCATATTGCTGAGTTGTGGTTGGGCTATAACTTTGACTTGTTAGCCTTCGTCCAAAGTGATCAGAGCACGTGCGACGAGTCCCGCACTCCATTCACCTTTTTCACAAGCTATACTGAAGGCATTGTTGACGCGTTGCCAAGCGGTCTTGATGTCCTCCGCAACGATCTCCAGGAGCGACTCCGTCGAAGTCCTTGGAGCACAATCAGCCGCATAAATGCACAGGCTTTTGAGATCCTCTAGCTGGAAGTTGAAATTCCAAATGGACGCCATGATGATCGCGGAAAATTATATGCGTCTTAATCTCGTTGAATTGTATCACGGCGACCACTGCCGGTCGTAGCGCACTTGAAAATTTAGAACTTACTTTTCACAATCGATGTAATCTGATCGACTGCGTGAAATGACTGAAAGCATGAAAGAGCAAAGCGACAAAATATGCATTGAAATCGAAAAGTGTAATAACGCAAATATGAATATTTGCGAAGAGTTAAAGGAAATAAATAAAACCGCACAGAATAACAAAAACAAACAAGAGTCATATGCTGAGGCCGTTAAAGTAAACAAAGCCAAAAAAAGTGAAAAAGTGTTGCCAGATTTCAGAAAAGAAATACCTCTGCTCATAAAGCCAAAAGTAAAGCAAAACTGCGATAAAACAAAGCTTGACTTAAACAATAAGATTAATCCTGAAAACCTAAAGATTGCTAATATACGCGAAGGAAACGATGGTACAATTGTAGTGGAAGCTGAAAATGAAAGTGAAAGGAGCAAGATAAGGAATGCTGTTGAAAACGCCATGAGTGAAAGCTATGAAATTAAAATTCCGAGCGTGATTAAACCAAGATTCGTAGTGGCGAAAATAAGCTTTAGATACTCGGATCGCGAAATAATTGAAAAACTTAAAAAGCAAAATCAGTGTTTAAATGAGTGCGATATTAATTTAGCGAAAGTGTACGAAATAAAACGAAATAATAAAATTTTTTATAATGCGATATTCGAAGCCGATGCGGATACTTTTATAAAAGTTATGGCAATAGAAAAGCTTAATATTGGCTGGGAGAGGTGCAATGTTTACGACGGACTCGACGTTATGAGGTGCTACAAATGTCAAGGTTTCAACCATAGATCGCCCAACTGCAAGAACGAGGAAAGCTGCCGAAAATGTTTAGGAACACATAGAACAAGCGAATGTAATAAAGAGCCGTGCAACAAATGTATCAACTGTATGCGTGTAAATGAACGGGTAAACGCTGGACTGGACGAGAATCACTCTGTTTTGGACAGGAATTGCCCGGCATATATAAAGATGTTGGAGCAGAAGAGAAGAAAAATTGGATACTAGCAAACATACAGCAGCGTACCCCCTAGGATGTTAGGGTTGAGCGCTGGGTTCACTACCCGCCTCGGAAAAAGATCAAGTGAATCATCATCAACGAAAAGAAGGAAAAACAAAGCAAGGCGTAAAAAGAAGGATATAGAAACAGTTCTGGGCACATGGAATGTAAGAACTCTACTAAGAGCAGGGGCGTTACATGAGGCTGTTGCACAAATGAATAAAGTTCATGTGGACGTGCTGGCGATGCAGGAAATAAGATGGAAGGACTGTGGGGAGTTAATATGCGAAAACACGGCGTTTTATTACAGTGGTAGTACTGAAAAAGCAGGATACTGCGGCACCGGTTTCCTGATAAGTAAATCGTTTAGGAATAAAGTAATCGGCTTCAAACCAGTAAGCGACAGATTGCGTGTAATCCGCCTGAAGGGAAAGTTCAACAATATAAGCCTAATAAGTGCTTACGCACCAACCGAAGATGCAGAAGACAACTGCAAAGAGGATTTCTACATGTTGCTGGAGAACACGTACAGCGAAATACCGGGATATGACACAAAAATGGTACTTGGCGACTTTAATGCAAAAATAGGAAAAGAGCAGTTCAATAGTAGTGTAGCAGGGGTACATACTTTGCACGAGACAACATCAGAAAATGGTAAAAGATTATGCCAATTTGCAGCAATGGCAGGTATGTACATCAGTAGCACGCATTTCAAACACAAATCGATTCACAAGGGGACTTGGAAAATTCCGGGATCGACGAGAACAAACCAGATAGACCATATTTTAATCAACAAGGAAAAGTAAGCGCAAATACTTGATGTACATAGCTGTAGAAGCGCCAGCATTGATAGTGACCATTTCTTGGTGAAGGCGAAATTAAGACAGACATGTCAGAAAATACAGCGAACACGGGAAACGAGAAAGAGAAAATGGAACGTCAATAGACTGAAAAGTAGCGAGAGAGTGCGTGGTTATAAAACTCGTATCAATGAACTAATGGAAACGAATGAAGAGCGAAACGACATTGACGAGCAATGGTCAAAAATAGCCACCGCTATAACGAGGGCGGCGCAAGAAGTAATAGGGATAGAAGAGGCGGAAAGACGAGAAACATGGTTCGATGAAGAATGTGAGGAAGCTATTAGCAGAAAAAATAGTGCAAGGAAGAAAATGCTGGAAAACAACACCATAGAAAACCAGGAGGACTACAATAGCAAACGGAGAATTGCCAATAAACTATGCAAGAGGAAGAAAAAAAAAAGCGCAAAACCTGGAGGTCATGGAAATAAACAATGAGTTTATTGCAAATAACCCTAGAAATTTTTTTAGCAACATAAAGAAACAGTCGAAAGGTTTCCAACCGAGAATAAACATGTGCAAAGATAGAAACGGAAAAGTCATAGTCGAAAAAGAATGCATTGTGGATAGATGGCAGCAATATTTTAAAGAGCTCTTCAACGTTAATGAGGATAGTGCGAACAGCATAGAACCTGCTGGGCAAGAAGGGGCAGAAAACAAACCGACTTTGGAAGAAGTGAAAGAAAGTATACGGCAGATGAAGAATTATAAATCGCCAGGTGAAGACGGAATAACTGCAGAATTAATAAAATTCTGCGGCGAAACGGCTACGAGGGAAATCCACAAGCTAATAATGCGCCTGGACAGCAGAGGAGCTTCCAAAAGCGTGGTTGACTGGTGTCATAGTACCACTGCACAAGAAAGGCGACAAAATGAAGTGTGAGAACTATAGAGGGATAACATTGCTAAGTGTGTGTTATAAAATATTTGCGCACATTTTAAACAAGAGGCTACGGGAAGCTGCAGAGAATATACTAGGAGAGTACCAAGGCGGATTTAGAGCGAATCGCGCAACAACTGACCAGGCCTTTTTACTAAAACAAAACCTGGAAAAATGCTATGAGTATAAGGCGTTAGTACACATACTGTTCATCGACTTCAGACAAGCATTTGATAGTATAAAAAGAGGAAAAATGCAAGAAGCCCTGCTGGCACTGGGAATTCGTCCGAAAATTGTTCGACTGGTGATGGCCACACTAAAAGACACAAGAGGAAAAGTACTGGTGCAAAATGAAATTTCTGACGCTTTTGAAATTAAAAGCGGTGTGAAGCAAGGAGATTCACTATCCTCTACGATTTTTAATTTGGTGCTTCATTATGCTATTGGACAAACTGCAAAGACCGGAAACTTATTTTCAAAAACTGCGATTACAATTGCATATGCGGACGACATCGCGATAGTAAGCAGGTCAAAAAAATTCATGATCGAAATCTTTAATGAGATAGCAGCACGAGCGAAAGAGGTGGGGCTCTGTATTAACGAAGAAAAGACAAAGTACATGAAAGTATGTAAAGAAGAGGAAAGAAGACATGCAGAAAATATACAAATTGGGGAGTATACGTTCGGTGGAGTCGAAAACTTTAAATATCTCGGCATGTTAATAAATAGCAACAATGGAATCACGGACTGTATTCAAGACAGAATCATGGCAGCAAACAAATGTTTTTATGGACACGCGAAAATATTTAAATCGAAAATCATTTCACGCAGTGCAAAGATGAGAGCGTATATGGCAATCGTACGCCCAGTCTTATGCTACGGTTCCGAGGCGTGGACGCTGTCAACAGCAGCGGAACAAAGAATAAGAGTGTGCGAAAGAAAGATGCTACGCAAAATATATGGGACCGTGCGAATGGAGAACGGCGAGAGAAGGTGGCGCACAAATGAGGAATTACTGCAGCTATGCAATGGCGAAGATGCGGTGAAATTTATAAAAGCGCAAAGATTACGTTGGGCAGGGCACGTAATAAGAATGCCAGACACCAGGCCGCAGAAAGCGTTACTAAACTTTACACCGTATAATGTTAGAGCGACCGGCAGACCCCGAATAAGATGGCTAGATGACGTCATAGGTGATGTCAATAAAATGGGAATACGAAACTGGATGGAGAGAGCAAGGAATAAGGATGAATGGAGAAAAATCGTTGATGAAGCTAAAGCTCACCCCGAGCTGTAACGCTGATGATGATGATGATGATGATCGTGAAAAGTTTGACGCATTCAACCTTGCGTGGGTTCGGCAGTACGCCTTGGTCGGAACACTTGTGACCCAAACACACCACTTCCTTCGTTAAGAATTGGCATTTTTGTGTTTGGATTTTCAATTGACTAGGGCTTGTAGTGCATTACGTAGCCGTAAATTACTATGTCATCGAAATAAACAAAACAATCGACGCCTTGCAAGCCGGTCAGAGCATTACTCATAATCCTTTGAAAGGTTGCCGGGGCTCCAGAGTGTCCAAATGGCATTCTTACAAATTCGTAATGTCCTACTCCAGTGCTGAATGCTGTATTCTCTCTGTCTTTCGCATCCACAAGCACTTGATGGTATCCGCTTGCCAGGTCTAGCGATGTGAAATACCGGCTGCTACCGAGTTGGTCGAGAATCTCATCAATGCGTGGTCTAGGAAATACCTGCTTGACGGTTACGTCATTCAGTAGTCGGAAATCGACCACCAATCGCCATTTCTTTTTCCCGTCCGCACCTGCCTTTTTCGGCACTAGAATGATTGGTGCATTACAAAGTGATTTGCTTCGAGCAATTATGCCTTGGTGTAACATCTCTCCCACCTGTTTATTGATCTCCGCCTTGTGGGCCTCCGGATGTGGGCCTCTTATCTGTCTGATCACTCTCAACTACGTTAACTTCTGACGTCTTTGCTTTTCTATACTGCTTCAATAGGAAGTATTTTAGTTCCGTGCCTCCTTTTATTTCGGCACTTTTTTCCGATGTGTTTAGTACTGTTACGAATCGAATTCCATTCTTTGGTCTAGACAGACCTAATAGGTATACATGTGTAACAATTTTTGTCTTATGCACGAATTGTTGTTGTTTTCGCTATACAAATCCTTTTTTCCCGTACTTTTTAATGGCACTATGGCCACAAAGTTCACTCTTTTCTTGAAGGTCAACTGTTTCTCAATAGTGTCCAAGATAGTTCTGTTCCAGAGCATGTCTCTTCCGACGAGACCATCTCTTGGCAAACTGCTATTACGTGGGACTACGTGCCTTTCCATATTTAATTTTATCATTACTGATCCAATAGTAAGTACTGGAATCTCCTCCAAAAGCTCCTCTTAAGCATTTCGTCTCCTTCTTATTTATTGACACGTCTTCTGCTTAGCATTTTCTTTTCACTAATCTTGCATCTGACCCTGAGTCGACCAATAGGGTGATGCTGCCATTCATAGCCTGATTGCAGGGTATTTCGATGTAGGCATCATCCCCTTGAGTCTCCCCTATGGCAATGCAATTTGCTAAACGAGGCGTATTTCTATCACATCGTGAGTAAACCAGTCTGATTTTGTCGTTGATAGCCTGTTCACAGGATAATTCAGCGCATTCATCTCTTTGTGGGCCGTTATATCCAAGTGTCAAAAGTGTTTTCGTGCTTTGGCAAAACTTTCTTAGAAGAAATAAAACTATTAGTCATATATTGGTATACAAACTTTTTGTGTGTCTTGTGTTTTCTTGCCATATTTCAGACTTCTTCTTTATTCTGACAGCTTCCATCTGAATACTATAACAGTGTTTTTAAAGATACTCTCTTCTTTTTATTTTCTGTTTTAATTGTCTTTTCTTGGGTCTCATCATCAAAGTGTATTTTTATCTTTCCGTTTATTTCGTTTTTATTCATTCGCTCTTATTCATTAGTATTTCTCTTTTGGATTTTCCCCATCTCTTAGGGGTTAAAGTTTCATTTCCTGTGCCCTCCAAGGGAACCTCTTTGGGCGTATGTTCATTATATTCGGAAATCGTGGTTTCCTTATCATTCTGTTGACCGGCTCCTTGTTCTTGACTTTGACCCGGGGCAGGTTTTGGCCGCTCTTTTACTTTTTTTTTGAGCATTCCAGTCTATTGAGGACAGTTTCTGGCTATATGCCCGAATCCTTTGCAAAAGAAATACTGTAATTGGTTGATGTTATTAGGCCCACGATGGCTATTTTGTGCTGGCCTTTGTTGTAATATTAAGTAAAGTAAAACATATATTAGGTGTAGTAAAAAGAAATCCATTATTTTTGCATTTAATTGAGGGCTTTATTTAAGATAGTTAGAATGACCCGATTTAGGTCAAATATGCGCCGTTTTGTTCGATAACTTGTTGCCATTTTAAAGGTAATTTCGTTATGCCTCTCTCATAGAAGCCCTCGTTCCTATTAGCAAAAAATTGAGACAGTCGAATTTCAGAAGCCTCTCTTGAAGCGAATGTTTCACCAGCAAAATTGTTCGCCATGGACGGGAACAGATGGTAATCACTTGGTGCCAGGTCCGGACTATAAGGTGGATGCAGAAGAACCTCCCAACCAAACTCCCGGAGCTTCTGGCGAGTCACTATCGATGTGTGTGGCCTGGCGTTGTCCTGATGGAACACAATTCCTCTCCTATTGGCCAAAGCTGGCCGCTTATGGGCGATTGCTTCCTTCAGACGGTCCAATTGTTGACAGTAGAGTTCCGAGTTAAGAGTTTTGCCGTATGGGAGCAGCTCATAGTAGATAATTCCCTGCCAATCCCACCAAACACACAGCAAAACCTTCCTGGCCGTCAATTCTGGCTTGGCCACCGTTTCCGCCGCTTCACCGTGTTTCGACCACGACCGTTTTCACTTGACGTTGTCGTAAGTGACCCACTTTTCATCACCAGTCACCAACCGCTTCAGAAATGGGTCGATTTTGTTGCTGTTCAGCAGCGATTCGCAGATGGAAATTCGGTCTATGAGGTTTTTTTGCGTTAACTCGTGTGGCACCCATACATCGAGCTTCTTTGTGTATCCAGCCTTATTCAAATGGTTCCAAACGGTTTTTTGTGCAATCTTTAGCTCTTTTGCAATCGAAACAGTGCTAACATGACGGTCGGACTCGATAATTCCCATGATTTTATCGACATTTTCGACAATTGGCCTTCCAGTGCGTGGTGCATCCTTGACATCGAAGTTACCGGAACGGAATCGACGAAACCAAAATTGCGCATGATTGGCTGTTACAGTATCAGGTCCATAAACGCTATTCACATTTTCAGCCGCCTGGCTTGCGTTTTCTCCCTTATCGAAGAAAAACTGTAAAATGTAGCGAATTTTCTCTTTGCTGATGTCCATCTTTGACAAGCTCTCAAACAAAACTGAATCAATCAATCAAAAAAGTGTCAAAAAAGCTTTTTTAGTAGGAACTGTCATCTTTCTAATGCCCCCTAGCGGAACACGATCGGACTTACACAACGCGAGATGCAGATAAATAACGCCATCTATTGGAAAAATAATGGATTTCTTTTTACTACACCAATATGTATTGCCAATATCGAAATGTTCGAAAGCAAATAGTTTTAAGGTACAATTCTAAGTTTCCATCAATACACTGAGATCAGACATTGTAATCTAAGAGCTTGTTGAAGACACTTCTAAGATTCCCTTTGCATTCATCTAACGTTCGTCCTCCTACTAAAATGTCATCGAAATATATTTGCACCATTTTCAGGCCTTTGAGTGTTTCCTGAGCTATTTTTGTGAAAATTTGCGGCGCTGTTTTAAGTCCAAATACTAATCTCGTGAATTGAAAGAAACCTATATGGGTATTCACGTAAGTAATTCTAATATTCTAATACTATCATTTCCTCCAAACTTTAATAAGTTTTTATTTTTATTTTAATTTTTATACCTTTTCCGAAAGAAAGGGTATATTAAGTTTAGCACGGAGTATGTAACTTACCAAAGGAGTCGCGATAGATATAGACATATATATATATTCTTGATCAGGGTGACAAGAGGAGTCGATCTAGCCATGTCTGTCTGTCTGTCGGTCACACTTTAGTTTTTCGTAATTTACTCCTAAAGGCTGGTCTCCAGTTCCCCAAGGAATGAAAAACTCCATATAAAAAAAAGCCAAAGAAATGCTTAAGAAATATTTCTTCAAGAAATTTTCTGCATGCAGTCCCCAGTTCGCTAAAAAAGTAGTACATATTTTAATACGTTTTTTTGACATAAAATGTGCACGGTAACCCAGGCTATCAGCAGAAATAATTGCAAAGGAATTGTTTCTTGGAGAAATTTTGACATGTGAGGTAGGTCAGTTGTGATTGTATAGAAATAGTGCATCCATTTTTTGGGTTTTTTCAAAAAAACATGGAGAAATACCCCAAAAAACCAAAAACGCTTAATAAATTTCTCAAACGAGAATAAACGCGAATTAATATCGCTTGTTAAAGAGAGTAGAAGAGTTTGCGCGCTTTTTATTCTGAACGTTTATAATCGCGCCTTTTTAATTTCTGTGTTTCGTTTCACTTTTTGGACACATGTGACATATGACAGATTGCCTCTGTTGCACCAAAAAGTTCTGTAGTACTACCTTTTTTCCTCGGAGAAAAAAATACAAAATTTCTGCTGACATTCCTTACCGAACTGGAGACTAGCCTTAAGCCATGAAAGATATCATATTGAAATTTTGCATGGACTTTAACCAGGTAAATGTCCGAAAAACTGCATACAAATTTTTTTCGTAGTCCCTTCTTGGGTCGTGGGAAGTGGTTCAGAAGTTTCAAAAATCAAGATTTTTAACGTTTTTCGTGAATAACTTTTTTACTATATATCCCAGCTTATTGAAATTTGGTGTGTGTATAGCTACTATGTAGACTTAAGCTTTCGCTGAAAAAAATTGCGAGATTGCTATATTTATGGTCATCATCCTACACATTACAAAAAAACACTCCTTCTCTTATTCTCATATCTGTATACAAAAACGATTTTTTTTGCTTCTTCTGATTGCGTATTTTGCCGCCAAATAAAGTCGTCACTTAAGGTTAAAATTTGACCACCATTCGCGAAATTCGCAAAAATTTGATTTTCACTATTTTGAGTTGAGTATTTCGCAGCTAAACAAAATGTCCTCTAACGGTTAAAATTTGTTCAGGACCACCATTCGCAAAATTTGCAATAATTTGATTTTCACTAGTTTGAATTGAGTATTTCGCTGCTAGACAAAATGTCCTCTAACGGTTAAAATTTGACCATGCCCACCATTCGCGAAATTTGCAAAAATTTGATTTTCACTATTTTGAATTGCGTATTTCGCAGCTAGATATAATGTCCTCTAACGGTTAAACTTTGACCATGACCACCATCCGCGAAATTTTTGTACTTAAATATAATTTCGAGTTTGGGAAACTAAATCGAAGCACAGATAATGTGTAGCTAGAACAACCAAAAGGGCAGGAATTTTGGTTAAGGTAATGTTTCGACATATTTAAGGCTGAGGAAAAGGTATGTGTGCAATCGGCTTAGCCGATGTAAACTTCTTTACTTGTTTTTATTTATTTATTTTTTTTTTCTTAGTTACTTCGATTTTCGGCGTGTTACAAAGAGTTTGTTTTCTTTCTTGCTTCCTTTATTCTTTCAGATCTTCGCAACTCAAATTGGGCTGCCATTTCGCTAGAACCACTTTCATCTTTAGAATTCTTTTCCCAAATAAGGGGTTCTGATAGTGGATTCTTTGATTTTTAATAAGTTGGTACTACCGGATTAAATCTAATTACTTTCCCATAATATTTCTTTAGTTGATCAATATGCGCAATCCTATGTAACTTATTTATTTCGATTTTATATCGGACTTTACTTAATTTTTCTACTATTTTCGCATGAATCCAATTTGTATCATTTTTGAAACTGTTTCGATATAAAACTATTTCATTTTTCTTGTATTCTTCAATTGTCTTCAATCTTTTTTACAATCAAAATTTTCCCGTTTTTGTATCTCTTTTTCGTTTCTAATATCTGGCTTAATATTATGTTTTGTTTCTTTATTTGGTATCTTATTTTTACTTACAGCTTTATTTTTAAATTTTGGATTGAGATAATCTAGAAGTGTTGTTGGTTAGTGTTGATCGGAATCCTTCTACTAAGGAGTAATCCTTTTTTAGACAGAAATCCTTAGTGAAAGAAAAAGAAAGGATCCTTCCAGTGAACTGAAGAGCTTTATTTATTTGAATATTATATGTTTTCAGTCTAACTTAGTGCGAACGAATAATTCTGTTTTATCTTGAAACTAACTTTATACATCGGAAATGTCTTATGAATAAAATGAAATCGCCTACTTAGAATTATTGTGTTGTAAGCAATTCAAATTTCAACAGTTTTAATTTAAAAATTAGATCAGTAGGCGCGACCTTTGTTGTTGTAGTTGGGGTTGTTCAGTATTGCAATAGAAAACAATTTTATTTATATTCCCATGGCTTCATTTTATACTTTGGGTCTTCTAGATATTTTTTCAGTGCGTGCTTAACTGTTTGAACCCCACGTTCCGCGCTGCCGTTTGATCTTGGATGATACGGTGGTGACTTAAGACATTCAATTCGGTTCTCTTTACAGACATTTTTAAAAGCGGTTGCAGAAAACGGTGGACCGTTATCGGAGACAATTTGCTTCGGCAATCCGAACGTTGCCATAAACGACCTTAATGTTTGGATCACCATCTCCGCGTCAGTAGTTTTCAAAATTTTGGCCTCAATCCATTTTGAATAGGTATCGACCAATACCAAAATATTAATTTTTCCTATTTGACAAAAATCTATGTGTACCTTTTCAAAAGGATAGCTACTTCCTTTCCACTTTACACTGACAGCCGGGTTTGGACTTTTCATTTATGACACAGGCCTCACACCCTTTAACAAATCTCTCAATACATCTATCAATACTGGGCCACCAGACGTAAGTGCGGGCCAGCGCTTTCATCCGTATAATGCGAGTATGACCCTTGTGGAGTTATTCTAACGTTTTTTATACCCGACACACTCTGCGTCGAGGGTATATTGCGTTTGTGTGGTTGTGTGTAACACCCAGAACCAGTCGAGATAAACCATAAAAAATATATATAGAAATGGTCAGCGTCACCAAGAGATTCGATTTAGACATGTCCGTCCGTCTGTCTGTCTGTCTGTCTGTCCGTCTGTCTGTCTGTCTGTCTGTCTGTCTGTTTGTATACAGTTATCTTATCGAAGGAGTTGAGCTATCTCGACAAAATTTGGTGTGCGTGCTTACGGGGACTTGAATAAGAATGGATCCGATCGGACCATTTTTAGGGGTACCTCCAGTACTAGGGTCTGTTAAGAAAATCACAAAACTGCCTTAAAATCGGACTTTTTCGAAATATTTTAATAAAACTTAAAATTTGAGCGTATATTTAAGCCTCCGCTTATAGTTCAACAAAAATTGGAAAAGTGGGCGTGGCAAAGGGGCAGTTTTCATAAAGAAATCTATCAAAAGTCGGTATATGGGGCCTCTAATGGCCTTAAACACCTCTGGATATTAAAAATTACTTGAACATGTGTGTCTGTGTCGGGTATTCTATTGTCAGGCTCGCCTGACAATAACACCCTTACTTGTTCTATCAATGCTTTAGGTATGACAACCCTTTCTCCATAAAATAAAGACTTATTCTTGGTTGCTAGTGATGATCTCTGTCTATAATAAGGTCTCAAGACGTCTTCTACGTTCTCTGGCCATCCTACTTGCCTGTATTTGTACACTTTTTGCAACGCGAAGTCTTTCTTTAACTCTGTTTGTACGCCCTCAATACTTATCGGCAATTCGTTGACTACATTCAAGACGTTAATGCTATCTCCCTCATCTTCTTTTGTAACAACTTCCGTTGAAGGAAGTCTTGAAAGTGCGTCTGCATGGCTCATTTGGGAACCCCTCTTGTACCGTATTGTGTAGTTGTACATTGATAATAATACCGCCCATCGCTGAAGTCTATTTGCCGCTACTACTGGCAAATCTTTTTTATTGGAGAAAATTTCCTTGAGAGGTTGATGATCGCTTTCGATCGTAAATTCCAACCCAAAAATATAATTATGGAATCTCTTAACTGCAAAAATTATTGCTAATGCTTCACGATGGAGTTGAGAATAATTTTTCTCCGCGGGTTTTAATACAAACATAACAGGCTGTTCCTCGCCATCAATCACATGCGATAATACGGCCCCTACGCCATATGGACTTGCATCACAGGCTATAACTATTGGTCTCGACGGATCATAATGTGTCATTGTTCCAATTTCTGCCACTAGTTTCTTAGATTTTTCGAAAACTTGGTCATGCTTTTTAGTCAATTCCCACTGAACATTTTTGCGCGTTAGGTCAAAAAGCCCCTGCAGCTCTCCTGACAAATTCGGAATAAAGCAGTTGTAATGATTTAACATCCCCAAATACGACTTTAGCTGCGATTTGTTTTGTGGGTGTGGTGATTCATTTAAGAACCTGACTTTTTCTTTTAATGGCGACGACGAAAAACACGTGCCAAAGATATTAATAAGGGAAGTTCGCCAATTGATTTGTCGACATTTATGTTGATGGAAGAAAATATTGCTATCAAAGGACAAAAAAACAAACTGGAAAGCAACATGGCAGAAAATGCCGTGGCTCTAATCGGGTCGATAGAAAACTTTGTGGTTGGCGACGATTTCACATTTTATATTAGCAGAGTAAACCATCTGTTAAATTTAAATAAAATCGTGAACGATGACCATAGAATATCATTCCTAATAAGCCTCGGTTAAAATGTTTCAAATAGCCGAGAGTCCAATAATTTCACGCTTCTTCGTTGATGCTTACTTCAGAACTAACTTTATTTATTCACGTTGAGAGTCTTACTATATGGTTACACTCTGGTTACTTAAACGCTAGTACTGAGTGGTCACGTAATCAAGACAACAGCAGCAATCAAGAAAAAACCCAGTAAATTTAACCAAATAGCAGCGATATAATTTTTACTCACACACCGGAACAGCAGCAATCAAGACAAAACCCATCAAAGTAGCAGCGACTTAAATTTTCATCACGCACCGGCAAAACTATCAAGAAGATCGGGATGATTAGAAATCATCATACCCACCAAAGCAACCAAGCCTACCAGAGCACAGCCAGTGGCGTTGGCGAATCTATAAGCGACGGTGGCTAGGTCCAACGCAATAGCGCAGCAAAACATCTGACTGATCTATATTCATCCTGAAAATTATTTGGGAAGTCTTCCTGCGATGATATTGTTCAAAGGGTTTCCGCAGCATCAGAGAGATCAACCAAAGGAGCTCTTGGGGACCGTCATGACACTCATTACTTCCTTCAGGAGGGGAGGGATGTTGTGTGCCACAACCGCACAGAAATTTTTTGTACCCATTATTGATCAACGAAGAACAAAACCCATAACGTAAACAGCAACTAGATCTTGTAGATCATTCACTTATTTAATCAAATCACCGTATACTAGATTGATTCAGGTCTCCACAGGCCAGATTTTTCTTAAACTAAGTTTGAGCTCTTCAGACGCTGGTGTGCTTCAGCTCTGCGGGAACGGTATCATGGACCTGCTGACGCATGGTCCCCGGTACAGGTGTGCTTCCGTGTGCTGTGGTCGTATTTGCTCGCTTGCTTCTTAACTGTATTTTTGGCTGATTCAGTGGGTCGTTGCATTCTGACTCACAGCAGGAGGAAGACAGACGAAGTGAAAGGGCAAGATACGAACTTAATTTCTATAAATTTAGAGCTATTGATACCTAACAGGTAAGTAGTAGAACCTTCGGAGGCGATGCGAAGGTCGCCGGATCAGATAATTGTATTATAAAGTTTCTTACATAAATTTATAATTCATAGTCAACAGTAAAAAGTATATACTTAATAAAAATAGTGCTAAAAAGCGTGGCTTTTTGCAAACTTCGCCGAATAGGTTAGAATTGATCGCTGCCAAGAAGTTCAACTTTCCTGAATCGTTTCCACTGGATGTGCGTGTTATGGCTGATGAACGACCCGCTGTACCTTTGCGACTACCAGGAGGTGGTAGTGGTGATGCCTTCTCTTGGGCTACACTGGAGTTAGTCTTGGGTCGCAAATTTGTTAATGTGGCAAAAAAAGACGACATGACCTTGATTCACCGTTCAATTAATGAACTGCAAAATAATAATGAAAGCTTACGCAAGGAGATGTCTCATATGCAACTAAGGATTTAGGCACTCGATAGAGCTAGCAAACGGGCAAACATTACTGTTCGTGGGTTGAAAAGTCTGAATACTACCGATGCCTCTCGAGAGTTAACTGAATTATGCTGTAAGCTGATCAACACCAACGTTCATTTTCGCAACATTTCTCATATGAGAAAGGCAAATCTGTATATTTTTGAACTATTCGACTGTAACCATGTGGGAGCTCTGATCAAACTACGCAGCAAACTCAAAAACACAGGGATCTTCATCCAGAGAGACTACACAGCCAGTGAGCGAAATAAGCGGTACATGCTGCGACTGCTTTCTAAGCACTTAAAAGATTGTGCGAGTGTGTCCAAGATAAGATTGGGTGAGTTCTCAATATATGTCAACGACCGACCTTTTTACCTCAAGGACGGTAATATTGTATTTGTCTGCTCGGAGGACGCAGCAATGCTGAAGGGCCTCTTGAACGAAACCAACCATCAGTATAGAATCGTGGTCCAGGCCAAAGCTTCAAAACCTACAACAGTATCAACTCCAGGAGCCGGATCGGCTAAAATTGCTGTCTTATAACGTGGCCAACTTAAACAGTAAATTTTTTACAGTAGATTTTTCAGCTTTGTTAACTCATTTGATGTATTTTGCTTATACGAAACAAATATTCTGCCTCCCGGTAGATCTAGGTTTAGTTATATCTTTAGAGATTATGTTCTGCTTTGGATAGGTGCCATAAAAGTAAGAAATGTTGGCCGTGCGAGCGGAGGTGTACTATTAGGTTTTAGGAGAATTTTTTCACGCTCTCATTCTTTTAAGTATATTTCTATTAACGATTACACTGTGCTGTCAGTCTCATCAAAAGATTCTAACTTTTACATTATACCATGCTATATTAACTGTACCAATTGGATGGAAGATTTCAATATTCTAAATAATCTTATTAACAATATCTCTCTTCCTTATGTTTTAGTCGGTGATCTCAACGCAAGAGTCGGTCTGGAGCAAACCTTAGATGGAAACATGTTGAATGGATGCGTATATATCGTGCCATTCCGTGCGTCTAAAGATAGTGTTATGAATTGGAAAGGGCGCAAAGTCTTAAGTCTACTTGAGGACAATGGTGGAGTAATTTAAACGGAAGGCTTAAGGGTGATTTTGACGGGGAACTTTCTTTCTGTGGTGGCCAGGGAAGTTCTGTCATCGATTATGCAGTCTGTTCTTTCGATTAACTGTCTCTTATCAGAAACCTGTCGGCCGCGAAAAAAGAATATTCCGATCACATGCCGTTAATGCTCTCTTTTGAGTTCTCGTCTGACAGTACAACTGGGGAGCTCCCTTTAATTTTCCCCCCCAAGATTAAATGGTATGCCAGCTCCTCAGGGTGGTATGTTTCTAATCTGACTTCTCTTACAGGAACGGACTATGTGTTTTTGGACACGGCAATAGGTAACAAGGTCGATGTTTTCATGAACAAAATAAAGGGAGCGATTCCTACTAAACATGGTAATTTTAATTTCAGACCCAAACATTCATGGTTCGACTGGCAGTGTGAGCGTTTAAGAAAAAAGATTTTGCGCTACTTAAACCTATTTCGTCAATTCAACCTTGAATATTTTGGTACCCAGTATGTCCGGTGCCGATCGGAATATGCTTAATTATGCAAAAAGAAGAAACTGGAAGCTCGTCTTCAGGAAATAGAACAACTGAATCATGTCAAAAACTCTAGGGATTGGTGGAAGATTGCAAATAGTATAAAACGTATTCCTGTAAAAAATTCTTCTGACCTCTCTCATGAGGATTTCCGCTATCATTTTGAGTCTCCTTATATACCAGAGCGCACTTGTATCTTTTCCACGACTCTACCATTGAATAATTCAGATGAATTTCTGGATGGACCTTTTGATATTGGCGAATTAAAAGCAGTTCTAAAAAAAGCGAAATTGAACAAAGCTCCAGGAATGGACCGTGTAAGGTATGAATTTTTCCAATTCGCCCCTCATTGTTTTATCGTTGAGCTTTTGACATTGCTAAATTTTATGTTTCTAAATCAACAGTTTCCCACCGCTTTTAGCCATGCCATTATAGTTCCACTGTTCAAAAAAGGTGATCGTTCGATATCGTCTAATTATCGCGGCTTGTCACTTTTAGATTGCTTGTATAAGATTTTTACTGGCTTGATATTGGCAAGAATCAACTCCTCGATATGCCGCGGCAATATTCTCACGGAAAGTCAGGCAGGTTTTCGCAAGGGTTATTCCTCGGTCGACAATATTTTTACTCTTACATCTATAGTAAATTTGAACTTTGCGGAAAATAAAAGAGTATTTTCGTGTTTTATAGACTTTACCCGTGCATTTGACCTTATTCCAAGAGATCGCTTGTTCTACAAATTGCGTCGGCTAGGCCTATCTAAGCATATAGTCGATATTTTACAGCTCATTTATGGAAAAACCACAAACCAAGTCTGGTATAACAATTATTTATCATCAATTTTTGAAACTAGCCAGGGTGTCCGTCAAGGGTGCCGTTGAGCCAAGTCCTTTTTTCACTTTATCTGACCGACCTTGAAGAAAGCTTACCAGGTGGAGTTTGCCTTGGTAATAATAACGTTAAAGTCTTGTTATATGCAGATGATTTGGTTTTGTTCGCGGATGCGCCGGAAAGACTACAGGCCATGATTGACGCTCTGCATGTATATTATGACCGTTGGGGACTTTCAGTGAACCTAGATAAGTCTAAAATGCTAGTGTTCAGAAGGGGGCCGAGATTACCCGCAGGCTTACAATAGAGTTTCGGTAACGTACAAATTGAGATTGTTAATCACTATAAATATTTGGGTGTCCTCTTGAGCTACAATCTCTCGTTTTCTAAACACCTTGAAGGCAAACTCGTTGAGTCAAAAAATGCCATTAACGCTTCTTTGTTTAATTTTTCTGAACAACCCGAACGTTGGTATATTTGAGAAATTAAAAATTTTCGATACGGCTGCAAAATCGATTTTGTTTTATGGTGCTCAGGTTTGCGGTGTCTGGAGTTTTGTCCAGGTCGAGAATTTGCTTAGATTCTTCATTAAGAAATTGCTGTTTTTGCCGTCCAACACCCCTAACTATATGTTGGGACTAGAAACGGGTATGCACTCCTAACGGATAAACACTCTTAGTATCTGTCTTGCACATTAGTCGGGCGGAAAAAATAGAAGGCGGTTAGATACTGGGTCCACCGGGAGCGTAACGGTCTACTTACTGGAGGGCTTCAGCTCGTTTGGAAAACGCCGTCGGAGTCGCAGAGGAATGAAGGCTTTTGCTCGTGGAAACCGCGTCGTCGTAGTCGCCGAGGAACGATATGCGAAAAAAGAAACGTGGCGTTCTTGTTCTTCTTAATAATTTGATTACAACGTAACCGAGAAAAATATTATACATAGGATGGTGTGCAATTACACAATTCCAATTGTTTGGAAAATATCAAAAAAACTACTTCGATGAAGCGAGGAGGCGTGGATTTAAAAATATATAAAAAATACTGAATGATGTCCGAGATCAACGATAGAACGTGTTGATCGTTTCGCTGCTGGAACAAGAAGAAGGTTCTAAAAACCGGAAGTTCTCTTTTTCCCGAATTTTCGGCCAAGAGAGCAAAAACCGTCAAAATGTCAAAAAGAAACAAAGAGATGACAACTCCTGTCAACCTAAATCAGCACGGTTGCAATTTTAAGCAAAGATTGTAATGAAGTGTTGCACCTTCGCGTATAACCGCAGAACGGCTGCAATTATAAGCGAGGGTTTTAAATGAAGCGTTGCACTTTCGCGTATACATTACTGCCCCCTTGCAACATCGTTGCAAAAATACGTTATAAATTAACTCAGAAGAGATACTGGATACAATTCAAAATGTAAAGATATGAGTAATGCAAAGTTTAACTTATACAATTCAATTCAATTGAGGTCAAGGAAAAAAAATCGAATAGAGGTAAGTCAATATCATTAAAGGAATAATTGGTCCCGAAATTAAATAGCCCATCACAGAATTTTGAGCCATGGCCAATCCGTTCCCCTTTGGAAGAAGTCCAGGTCGAATTAACTTATAATACACGTCTCCAGCCAAAATAATGTCGCAATGTGAACGCAGATGGAATTTGTCATCAGCCAGAAGCACATTTTCCACTTTAGCCGGCACATTCCACTCAATATTTTTCGTAGGAGTCGAATATCGGATATCACTGAGTCGTACGACAAGCTCGAACTCTAGGGTCTTATCAAACCGAGGAGTGAAGGTGATCAAGCACGTCTTTTGACCTCCATTAAGCTGTGGGGTAAGATGAAGACCATCACTCAATGTCGTCGAGATTAGACTGCGCTCGCTACATGGATCCATTAGCGCCCGGATGGGGATGTATCGATTATTGAGCTTGAGCAAAACCACTGCCGTCGGAATTAAGATAACGGGCTCTGGAGCAGCTAGAAGGCATCGCAGCAATAACTTCTCATCCTTGCTCTTCTGGTCGGTTGCGTGTAAGAGAGAATGATGAATATTTGCACATTTGGTGCATCGATGACGGCTCAGACAATTCCTGGTGCGATGAGAGTGGGCCAGGCAGTTGCCACAATATTGTAAATTTTCGACCGTGCGTCGTCGTTTCCCAATGCTGATTGCTAAGAAGACACTGCAACTTGATAGAGGATGTTGTTTGACGCAAAGCCGACAGGTGGCTGCGTCGAGAGGGCATGGCTCTGTTGAAGAAAATACATAAAAACGAGAAGGAGACAAGATTAGCTTTATGAAAGTTTTCTTGGTCGCATGGTCAACTGCTAGGTAATACACAAAGTTTCGTGATAGGCCTGGTGATGATGCCAGTAGAGGTGCGCACATCCGCAACTCGTATACGAGCGTCAGAACCTTGATAAGTCTTAATGATTCTTCCCAATCTCCACTCATTACTAGCGAGATTGTCTTGGCGAATAACCACGAGATCATTTAAATTTTATATTTTCTTTAGGAAGTTTCCATTTGTTGCGCTTATGGAGCTCGGATAAATATTCATACTTCCATCTTTCGCATAACTGTTGATTCATTGCCTTGACGCGCTGCCAGCGATTAGTGAGAAGTTGAGGGTCCGCGTCCGGAATCGCTTCTGCTGGGGAGAGAAGGCGACTGCCAATCAAGAAATATCCTGGAGTTAGAGCAGCAAAATCGAGTGGGTCGGTGGATTGGGAACTTAGCGGACGTGAATTCAAGCATGCCTCGATTTTCGTGAGTAATGTCTGAAATTCCTCGAAGAAATATTTTAAGAGTCCTGCTGACTTGCGAAGATGTAGTTGAAAGCTTTTTACGCCAGCTTCCCAGAGTCCTCCCATGTGAGGGGCTCCTGCAGGGATGAAATTCCAGGTGATATTTTGACGCGCATAATGGCGTAAGACCGACTGCTGAGATTCTCTTATGAAGGAGGTATTATCCGATTGCAAGATTTTGGCGGCTCCCACAAAGTTGGTACCATTGTCTGAGTACACCTGAGCTGGACATCCGCGCCTAGAGGTGAATCTCGCAAATGCTGCTAAAAACGTCTCTGAACTGAGATCAGAAGTGGCTTCTAGATGAATAGCTTTGGTACAGAAACAAATAAAGATGCAAACGTATCCCTTGGAAATGCGATAGCCTCGACCATGGTATGATTTTATTTCAAAGGGTCCAGAGATATCAACACCGGTGTAAAAATTTAACGAGAGAATGCTGCTTTTGGGAGATATGTTGTGTTGTTTCTGAAGACAAGAGATTTCGGAATGGAATGCCGCTTCTTGACATAAAAGAATGAGTCGCCGTTTTACAAATTTTATCTCTGCTATATTGAGCTGGACAGAAGCGCATTTTTTAAAGAGTCGATACTGGGGATGGGTCCGAAAAACGAAGCGAAAACAATAGCTAAGTACCCGCCAGGCGCGAGGGAGAGAAGAAAACCTTACCAAGATAGCTTCCTTTTTATCAAAGGTGGAAAAATGCGTTTTTGGCGTTCGACGTTCGAGTTCGATGTTGGGATCCTCAGGAGACGCCAACGAGTACCAACGAAGTTCGTATACAACCAACCAGGCAGGTCCGTGCCACCATAGAAAGTTGTGTGCAAGGAGTTGCGGCAGACAACCACGACTAGCTACATCAGCCGGATTATCTTCCGATAGTATATGACGCCAGGAAGACAGATCAGTTCGTTCCACAATTTTTGACACTCGATTGGCAACGAAAGATGTTCATGTACATGGTGGTTTACGAAGCCAGGAAAGCACGATTGTGGAGTCCGTCCAGCAATAAATCGTTGTCAATGTGATATGAAGTTAATTTTTAAGCTCTGCGATCACTTCAGACAAAAGAAGCGCACCACACAACTCAAAACGAGGCACCGAGATGCTTTTTATCGGCGCCACCTTTGTTTTAGAGTAGAGTAATTTAGTTTCATATTTATTAGGACCAACTTGCGCACGCACATATACGCAGGCGGCGTAAGCTTTTTCCGAAGCATCGCAAAAAGCATGAAACTGCACGTTTTCTGATGGAGAATAGTATACCCGTCGCAGTATTTGAATGGTTTCAATGGTTGGTAAGTTATGTAGAAATTCTTGAAATAATATGTTAAGCGAATCGCTCAAAGGATCGTCCCAATCAAGATTACTGAGCCACACATTTTGCATCAGAATTTTCGCAATGATTACTACGGGTGATAACCACCCTGCCGGATCGAAAAGTTTAGCAATGCACGACAACACCTCACGCTTAGTATAAGAATCCTTTGCTACATTGAAATTGACTTTAAAATAGAAAAAATCATGAGCTGCGTTCCAGCGAATACCAAGCGCCTTGGATTTACTGACCTCTTCCAATATCAGAAATTGTTGATTAAGGAGATCGTCTTCTGGAATATCGCGGAGAAGTTCACCCGAATTAGAAGTCCATTTACGAAGGTGGAAGCCCGCACTTTTCAAGGCAGCAGACAACTGAATTCGTGTCTGTAAGGCCGTATCCAAATCATGGGCTCCGGCAAGTACATCATCCACATACATATTATGGCGAAGGACGTTGGCAGCTAAAGGAAACGCTTCCTGAATATCCGAAGCTAATTGTAAAAGAGTCCTGATGGCCAAATAGGGAGCGCAATTTACGCCAAAAGTAACAGTGTTCAGTTCAAAATCTTTGAGATCCTTTGAAGGACAATTGCGAAAGAGGATCCTTTGAAACGGGGTATGTTGCGGGTGTACAAGAATTTGGCGGTAAATTTTGGTAATATCCGCATTGAAAACAAATTTGAAAAATCTCCAATTTAAAATCAGAAAAACGAGATCAGTTTGCAGCGAGGGTCCTGTGTGGAGATTTTCGTTAAGACGGAGTCCATTAGAAGTAGGGTACGAGGCGTTAAAAACAACACGTAACCTGGTGGTTAGGCTCTCTTCTTTAATGACGGCATGATGCGGCATATAATAGTGCATGGGTTTGTTGATTTCTATTGGGGCCGCTACCGCGGCCATGTGGCCAAGCGAAATATATTCACCTAACACACTATCATACTCAGACTTCAATTCTATTTGTTTACACAATCTTAGTTCGTTTCGAATAAATTGATTCACGGCGCGATTTCAAGATCTTCCTAATTGTATCCCCGTATGAGAAGTATCCTTAAAAGGCAGATGAACTACATAGCGTCCTGTCGAATCGCGACAGGTAGTTCTGGAGTAATAGTCTTCGCACCATTTATCCGAATCATTTAAGGCGTGAGGCTGTAGAATTTGTTCAATTTCCCAAAACTTTTCAAGTTGTTGTTCCAACGAAACCGAGTTGAAGTACGAAACAAAGGACTTAGAATTGGTCAGAAATGAGGACGTAGGACCGGTAAGGATTTATCCGAAGACAGTTTCCTGCGCGATTAAGGATCCCATCATCTCTCGTTGTACACCAGGTAATAAAATGAATGGATAAAGGTCTCCACCGATTAAAATATCAATATGAGAACTTTTATGAAAGTTCGGATCAGCTAAACAAAGATGATTAAATTGCTCCATGGATATGTCGAAAGAGAAGCTGGGCAAATTTGAGCTAAGAATCGGAACAACCATTGCAGTAGCCTCAATTGCCACATTTGAATCAACTGGCGATGTGAGTAAAAAATTGCACATTTTGTTGCAGTGTACCGAAATAGCACCATTCAAGCCTGAAATTTGTGCTTGAATGGATTTGGTGGGAAGTCGAAGAAGTTTTTGAAGGCGCTCTGTGACCAGGGTCACTTCTGATCCTGGATCGATCAAAGCACGAAATGAATATGTCGTTCCACAATGAACAATTTCAACCATGGCCGTTCCCAATAAAACGTGATTCGGACGGAGGTGGAAATTCGACTGAATTGATACGATGCGATTATTTTGGCAAGTGGATCGTAAGGGGAGGGAATCGTTAGACGATTGAGGACTCCTTGGAAAGGAAGTCGGTTGATGGTGAGAAGTGGACTGTATTTGGGTCGAATTTGCCAATGGCAGACCAGAATTCGAGGAGTTTATGTTAGTGGAGGCGCTAATCAGTGCTTGAGTATTAACAGATAGAGAAGTTGAGCTGGAATTCCCTTGCGGGGTAATTGAAGTGCTCGCCTCCTCTCTATGCAGCAAAGTATGATGTTTTTGCTTACATTTTCGACATGTTTGATTACTTTTGCAATCTTTTATGATATGCGAAGCCGCTAGACAATTTAGGCAAAATTTGAATTTCTTAGCGGTCGCAAATCTGTCGATGACTTTTAATTGTAGAAATTGCGGACAAATTCTTATAGAATGATTCTCTGAACACAGCTTGCATTGCCCCGGCGTCGCCGGATTATTCGTATGAAATGCCTGTTGAGCTTTTGTGGATTTGGAATTGGGACCAGTGGGTGGCGTAGACGTCGTTGACGTGCGACGTAGATCTGAAACTGCCTCCAACGATTTAAATCTTTGCGTCAAAAAACTATTCATTTCTTCCCATGTTGAAGTTTCCGTTTTATTGGCAACAGATTGTTCCCAGATAGCCAGAGAAGTATCCGGGAGTCGTGAAGAACACAGATATACAAGCATAGAATCCCAAGTACTGATATCGATCGATTGTTGTTGTAAGGAGGAAATGCAGTTGTTGATCGATCTTTGCAAATCCTTAATCTTTTCTCCGGACTCTTCCTTGACTCGAGGCAGACTAAAAAGAACCTTGTATTGGCTGTTGATGAGAATTCTTTTGTTTTCATAACGTTCTTGAAGATTTCTCCAAGCCTGATCAAAGCCATCGTTAGTGAGCGGAGATTTTTTCACGATTTCTAATGCCTCACCACTGCTTTTTTTTAAAAGATGAAACAACTTTTCTACCTTGGAAAGGCGAGAGTTTCGAATATAAACAGCGAAGTATATATCGCGAAACGATGGCCAAGTTGCATAATCTCCTTTGAAAATTTCGGTATCGCAAGGAGGTAAGCGAATATTGGAAGAGAATTCTTCGACTGGCAGTGACACTGTGGCTTGGGATGAAAAGTCTGCAGCCAACTCACTCATCTTAGATATACAACGTAACATACATACGCCTTATATGCACTACTATATTTTGTTTTGACCACGGTGACATGAGAGAGATTGATGACAGCCGTCGCACTTATGCTCTGCAGGCAGCTGGAATAAGACCTTTTGACATCCGACCAAATGCTCTTCAATTCATCTCTTTGAACTTCGAGAGAAAATACAGAATGCTGACCAGCGCCTGTATCATTGAATTCCGCTTCGAATTCAATAATCGAGTCAGAAGTACGAATGAAAGGCTCTATGAATGACATCATGGGGTCAAAGATGGACAAAGGATCTGAATTCATAAAGGATCCGAATCAAAAATTCGATAATGACAACGCGTTCGGTCAAATACTGGAAAATCCAAAAAAAACTATGCACAGCGATTCCTGGATAATTCAAATAAATTTCAGCGGAATTAAATGACCTATGAAAACACCTGTAGTTCCTGACAGCCTCCGTACCTTGTTGATAAGAGCAGATGGCAATTATAGATTTTCCTTTATTGTACTTAGTTTATATATTTATAATTTTTTTTTTTTTTTTTTGCAAAGTGCGCGTCGAATTTAAAAAAATCAAGAAAATAAATTGTAATGTCAGAGCAAGTGATCTGTGATTTCAGAATCCTTGGTCATAAAATAAATTTGTACGCGATCAGCTGTTTGCGATCCAACAAGAATGAATGTATAACCGCGAAGAAGCAAACGTAAATGTGTATGTCTTGTCGCTTTACGGTCAATGTATATACATATAGATAGGAATATCGAACATGCAATCAATATAAACATGAAAATGAAGAGAGGTTATGTGCACAATTCATGTATGTATAGGTGACTAATTGGAGTCCACCGCTGGCACGAAGATACTGAAGCGGCAAGGGGGTTCAGAGAGAAAACGTAGAGTCTTGTCGCAAAGTGCCAAGCTCAGTGAGACGTTTTCTGAGACACACATGAATTGGCGAACACAGCCTTACGCGAAATCTTTCACGAATAATGACGCACCTGTGATTCCAAATTGAAGCAATTTGCTTCGGGTGAAAGGGAGAAGTGTCGATGGATTAGATGGCCGAATCCAAAAAAACAGCGGAGACTCTCTTTTCCAGCAAGGGGGTTTCTTGAGCTCTTTACCGTCAATTGAATCCAGCGCGCAACGTAGACTTTCGTTTATTTTCCTCAAGCTAGGATTCCCTTGAATGCCTCTCGTACGTAAGCGTGCGTTTTTAATATAATATGTGCAAAATGTTCAGTGATGCATGTGTGAGCTAATGATCCGGCTCCAAGGACCAAAATGTCTTGCACATAAGTCGGGCGGAAAAAATAGAAGGCGGTTAGATACTGGGTCCACCGGGAGCGTAACGGTCTACTTACTGGAGGGCTTCAGCTCGTTTGGACAACGCCGTCGGAGTCGCAGAGGAATGAAGGCTTTTGCTCGTGGAAACCGCGTCGTCGTAGTCGCCGAGGAACGATATGCGAAAAAAGAAACGTGGCGTTCTTGTTCTTCTTAATAATTTTATTACAACGTAACCGAGAAAAATATTATACATAGGATGGTGTGCAATTACACAATTCCAATTGTTTGGAAAATATCAAAAAAACTACTTCGATGAAGCGAGGAGGCGTGGATTTAAAAATATATAAAAAATACTGAATGATGTCCGAGATCAACGATAGAACGTGTTGATCGTTTCGCTGCTGGAACAAGAAGAAGGTTCTAAAAAACCGGAAGTTCTCTTTTTCCCATATTTTCGGCCAAGAGAGCAAAAAACGTCAAAATGTCAAAAAGAAACAAAGAGATGACAACTCCTGTCAACCTAAATCAGCACGGTTGCAATTTTAAGCAAAGATTGTAATGAGGTGTTGCACCTTCGCGTATAACCGCAGAACGGCTGCAATTATAAGCGAGGGTTTTAAATGAAGCGTTGCACTTTCGCGTATACAGTATCCACTTTGCATATATTTGTCGTTGTCTAGCACTAGAAGAGAATCGGTTTCCAAGAACTGCAGCTATTGAAGCCCTTAGTAAAAATGTATTCTTCGGCCGCGAATGGCGTGATCAATAGTCCTGAAGCATCCCTCCCTTCTATTCTAGACAAAATTAAAAAATTAGAGATGAAACTCAAAAACTTCATATAAAAAAACGCTTCAGAAATGAATCAGAAATTTTCTGAAGTGTTTTTTTTTATATGAAGTTTTTCATTTCTGTTTCGTTTCTGACAGAACTGGAGCGAGCCCCTGATAGGGGAATGCCCAATGTACAATTGTTTTAGACGCAAGTACCTAGGAAATCGAAAGCTGTCTTTGAACGAAGTTATCGCTGTTTTAAATGGACCGCAATATAAGAATCTGTATAATTATTCCAAAGACTGTTTGAAATATAGAGAAATGATAATTATTGAATTTATATAGCGCGGTTTTCTCACTGTGTTGCCAACCTGGCACACAATACTAAGTGTTATGCCATGTTATTCAGTGTCTAGCTTAAGTTGTTTGTACTAGCATAAGAATTTCTGATTAAATATATATACATACATACATACTTAATAAAAATTCAAAAATATAGTAACAAAACGTAGGGTTACCATTAAAGTCTCTAGTCTTTTTGCGTAAAAACCTATTTATCAAGACATTCGAATTTCCCGTGAGCAGAATCATTTTTATTTTCTTCTTAAAAAATACAGGTTCCGCATGTACTACTAGCAAGGTATTTTTTTAAGATGAAGGGACTTAACAGTCCTCACTACATTTTTCCGATCGTTTTCATGTTTTCGGCGTTCATATGCTCTTTTTTTGTTGTCCTTGCTATTATTCATTTTACGACTAACGAGTGATCTTTCAATTGTTTTGAGTTTTGCATCCATATTCTCCGTCCTTTTGACTCTATCATGCAATACATCTTTTGGTGCATAGTTTAATTTGTTCGTTTCGCTATACTGTGATTTTGTTTCAATAACGCCTCCTGCTGTTTTGGTAAGATTGTGAAGATTAGTTGTCATTATAGTTTTTGATCGTTTCAAAGATTTTGTTTTTTTAACAATTTCCTCACGTTTTGATTTCATTTCTTTATGCATGTGTGACATATCTCTTCCATATTCTCGTTTGTTTGCACCTCTCACGAATTCCGTGTTAGAGATGCTCTCAATATTACTCTTGACTATCCCAAATAGATCTTCATCGTTATCATTTTCTGGGTTGTTTGTACTTTGCTTTGCATTCAGGTCAGAAGCAGAGAAATCAATTCTTAATCTTTTCTCATTTTCTTCACGCGTTTTTAATTTATTTAACATCGGCGCAAGTACTTTGTATTCTTCGTCGTTCGGGTTAATAGCAAAGTCAGGATTTTCGAAAATATCATTGAAACGGCTATCTTCCATAAAACAAGATAACGATCTTCCCTTTGATCCACTGTTTATTTGTTCCGCTTCGGATGCAATTTTCATCGCAAGCTCTGGGTTAACCTTCGGTAGGTTGAGGGCCAGCTCTAGTCGGGATCTGCGCTCATTTTCAATTTTATTTTTAATGTTTTCTTTTCGGAACTGATTGAATGAAAACGGACTAGTCAATGATTTAGCTTTATTATATAAACGCACGTCGATGAAGTATCTGAAAATATTAATATAATGAGTTTCTATTTCAAAACGTATTTCAGGGCATTTAAATTTTACCCGTGCATATAACTCCTTAGTAAGTTTGTGCCTTTTATATTATCTAATCCAAGTTCCAACAACTCTTTCGGTGTTACAAATTGATAGTCATCAAAAATATGCTCCACCGCCTGAAAAACATGAACTCGAAATAACAATCTGAAGCAAATATTTGAGTCCTTGATTTTGAAAGTGGTATAAGTAAGTCAAAAATTGTAAAAATCGAGTTCATCAACTATTTCATATCAAATCCCAATAAAATAAAATAACTTGAAGTAAAGCCAAATTTTTCAAATATTTGACTTATCCACTTTCATAATCAAGGGCTCATTTTACAAAGTACCTCCGATTCTATTTCATCTGCTAAATTATCTAAAAACGAACACCAACGAGGAGCTGGTCCCATTGCTGGTATGTAATATGATAACATTTTTACATCTTCTTGCGCTATAAAAAATATTCCAGTTGAAGAAATGGTGCAAAAATCATTAAACTTTGTGGCTGATTCAATGTAGGCGACTTGCTTGCCCGTTTGTTCATTCCACACTTTGAGCATAGCCTCATCCAAACTATAAACGGTTTGTAGATTTGTATTGAAAGCTATTCTCTTTATCGGTTCTTTGTTTAAATGATCTTTAATTATCAGCGGTTGACGTGACCGTAAGTCGTACAGTAACACATGACCAGACGCTGTTCCAACACCCATTTCTAGACCACTTTTAAACGTTATTGCTGATATTTCGGGGAAACGGTTACAATTGTCTAAGCCTATAGCAACATCAAAACTACTGCATCTGGTTTTAGTCCTTGGATCCCATGCTTCTATTATTCCTTCTTTGGCCCCTACTGCTAAAAGCCCATGGTCGAGATTTATATCACACGCATTAAAAGCACTGCAAGCAGTTTCATAAGGTTTTAAAAATTGACCACGTTCCAGGTTTAGACGATAAATATCCTTTAAAGGAAAATTTTAATGTAATTTAAATTTCAATGACGCCTTCAAACTTACTTTACTATTCCCTACGACGAAAAGGTCGCAGGACGGTTTATGATATTTCATATCAAGACCAATATGTGGTATTCTTAAACGACACTGTCGCCCACTTGCAGCATGTATTTCAATGAATCGATCACATTGCAGCAATGCCTATTCAAAAATTTAAATTTATATTTAAAATGTTACTTTATTAAGCCAAAAACAAATACTCACTATTTTACTATAATCGTCGGAGAGAGTTTGAAAAGTTGTGATTTCCGCGTCTAAACACCTTTCAAATTTTATTGAGAAGTTACAAACTTCAAAGCATTTTAAACGTGGTTTGTAAGTACCCGTTGATAAAATATATTGTTCGTTCGGTGTCATACGAATCGATGTACAAACTGCTGGCATATCGAAGTCTTGTATTAATTCAATCTGGCGCCTTGAATCGACCCTTTTTAAAATCTTACTTCGCTTCCTTCGATCTGTAAGCCACTAAGAAAATTTAAATAAAATAAGTATTGGTTTTTGTATTTATATATTCAGTAAAATTAACATTAATATTGAAAGCTTACTAGGAGAACATTGTCTACTTCGCTGAGTGTCAAATAAAATCATCAATAACATATGCTTTTAATTTATTTTGGTTTAGCATAACTCTTGTTTTATCTTTCCATCTGAGAAGTACATGAATAACACGTACTCGTTAGCGTTCAATATATAACTCCACATGTGAATTTACTGGATATTTTAAGATAATGCCACATTGTTCTCAAGTTTGTCATGAACCATATTAATTTTCACTGAAAGAGCAATACGAATTGGAAATTTGGTGGTTTGAAATTTAATGGCAAACTAGCTGGAACCAGTGAAATTTAAGGAAATGAATTATCTTCACTCTCTTACATGTATTCCTTTAAAAAGTTTTGCTTCGTCAACATTATTGACCAGGTGCTAAACTAAAAGCAAAGTCCTCTTCGCTATGCATTAAGGAAGAAAAATAACAATTGGTGCTAGATTACGAGTCTATAGTGGTATTCAAGCTGTCTCGGAAATAGCTGGGTGTAATTTTTGCGGGCGCAAAATTTTTAACTATTTCTTGAACGACCCTTATGCAATGCGTGTGTAAAAATTTTGTGAAAACAGATGGTTTTAAGGTTTACTGTGGTGAAAGAAGAAGAAGCGAATATCGCGCATATTTTGCGCATCACAGTAGGCGTGCAAAATTTCCGAGGCTGCGGAAACTTTTTTTCATACAAAATAATTTGCGAGCTCGCGAAATTTCCAACGGCGCAGATTTTGCGTACCTGCTTGAATACCACTTATATAAGCACACATACATATATTAAAAACATATAATCATCATTATGAAAATGGCATCCAATTATTTGCCCAAAGAATAGTTTCTGAGATTTAGGCAAAAAAACGATTTTCATTTCTTGCTAAATAAAGCCTGAATTCCAATTTCGCAGGAGCTGCGTAACGTGAATTCCTGCAAACGTTCAACACATGAAAACATATGGAACCACGTTCAATCAACTTCCTGCATGCTCACGCACACGCACGAGTTCGAAAAATTTAATATTTCCTGCGCGTGAGCAACATAACAGCTGACTATAACAGTTGAAAAAAGGAATATAACAGTGCTGTAGAAACTATTGAGTACTTTTTGAAGGTACTTGGTACTGTGAGGACATACTTTTCTTGCTTAATCAAGTAATATGCATTAAATTTTGTTTTCTTTTATGCGTCGGTGTCTATATATGTATATGATTTCTATAATTTATTCGTTAAGTAAACGGGGAATATAAGATACCGCTCATAGAAAACAAGACGAGTACAAGAGTAGCTAAAAATGTACTGAGTCAAGTTCAGATCAAAAACCGCAGCATTGACATGCTCACGCACATGTATTATTGGAAATTGCATTTTCCTGCATTTTGGTATACTACTTGATTCAATCGATGCCATCGTTTTTAAACTATAGACAACTAAAGTTGGAAAACAAAATTTTTTTTAAAGATTTTTTTCATTTAACAAAGTTAAACTTTGATATTACAGATTGTAGATTGCAAAAAAATTTTAATATTTTGTTTTGATAACCTAAAATGAAAGACATTTTTAAGCTTTACAAGAAATGTTATTTCATTACAATCGGTTGAGAAACAATAGTGTATTAAACTAATGAAATCGAACTCAAATTCGTTTCATTAAGAGGGAGCATACATGCCAACTTTGGTTCAAGTCCCATTTGAATTTCGATGTGGGAGACAATTTTCGAAAAACGGCCTTCTGCCCAATTTTCAAATTTTCGAAAATAACATTTGGGCTATTCACAAAGGTATGCTAATATGACAATGTGGCAACATTGCTACAAGCTAAATTCAGTATTGTGAGCACTTAAACACGTACTAAAATCTAAAATCTGTTGAAATAGCTGTTGAAATGTCTTCAGCTAGCGGAAAATCAGATCTTCTTATGGGATTATGTTTACATGTCCATGTTTTCATTTCCTGAACAGCTGTTTAACACAGCTGTTGGAGCAATATTTGCCACTCTAAACAAATATTAGGTGTAGTAAAAAGAAATCCATTATTTTTGCATTAAATTGAGGGCTTTATTTAAGATAGTTAGAATGACCGGATTTAGGTCAAATATGCGCCGTTTTGTTCGATAACTTGTTGCCATTTTAAAGGTAATTTCATTATGCCTCTCTCATAGAAGCCCTCGTTCCTATTAGCAAAAAATTGAGACAGTCGAATTTCAGAAGCCTCTCTTGAAGCGAATGTTTCACCAGCAAAATTGTTCGCCATGGACAGGAACATATGGTAATCACTTGATGCCAGGTCCGGACTATAAGGTGGATGCAGAAGAACCTCCCAACAAAACTCCCCGGAGCTTCTGGCGAGTCACTATCGATGTGTGTGGCCTGGCGTTGTCCTGATGGAACACAATTCCTCTCCTATTGGCCAAAGCTGGCCGCTTATGGGCGATTGCTTCCTTCAGACGGTCCAATTGTTGACAGTAGAGTTCCGAGTTAAGAGTTTTGCCGTATGGGAGCAGCTCATAGTAGATAATTCCCTGCCAATCCCACCAAACACACAGCAAAACCTTCCTGGCCGTCAATCCTGGCTTGGCCACCGTTTCCGCCGGTTCACCGTGTTTTCGACCACGACCGTTTTCGCTTGACGTTGTCGTAAGTGACCCACTTTTCATCACAGTCACCAACCGCTTCAGAAATGGGTCGATTTTGTTGCGGTTCAGCAGCGATTCGCAGATGGAAATTCGGTCTATGAGGTTTTTTTGCGTTAACTCGTGTGGCACCCATACATCGAGCTTCTTTGTGTATCCAGCCTTATTCAAATGGTTCCAAACGGTTTTTTGTGCAATCTTTAGCTCTTTTGCAATCGAAACAGTGCTAACATGACGGTCGGACTCGATAATTTCCATGATTTTATCGACATTTTCGACAATTGGCCTTCCAGTGCGTGGTGCATCCTTGACATCGAAGTTACGGGAACGGAATCGACGAAACCCAAAATTACGCATGATTGGCTGTTACAGTATCAGGTCCATAAACGCTATTCACATTTTCAGCCGCCTGGCTTGCGTTCTTCCCTTATCGAAGAAAAACTGTAAAATGTAGCGAATTTTCTCTTTGCTGATGTCCATCTTTGACAAGCTCTCAAACAAAACTGAATCAATCAATCAAAAAAGTGTCAAAAAAGCTTTTTTAGTAGGAAAACTGTCATCTTTCTAATGCCCCTAGCGGAACACGATCGGACTTATACAACGCGAGATGCAGATAAATAACGCCATCTATTGGAAAAATAATGGGTTTCTTTTTACTACACCTTATATATAATATTTCTGACTTCGGACTAATATAAACATATTTAAAAGACAGTGTGTAGACTATATAGGAAGAGAGTCAATACTAAATAGCGAAAAAAAAAACAAAAAAAAAATAGAATAATGGTTTAACATAACAGGTTGGCTGATAAGTCCCCGGTCTAACAAAGAAAAACACATTTTTTGTCAAAATTCGTTTTTATTATTCAACATAGTTCCCTTCAAGAGCGATACAACGATTATAACGACCTTCCAATTTTTTGATACCATTTTGGTAGTACTCCTTCGGTTTTGCCTCAAAATAGGCCTCCGTTTCGGCGATCACCTCTTCATTGCAGCCAAATTTTTTCCCTGCGAGCATCCTTTTGAGGTCTGAGAACAAGAAAAAGTCGCTGGGGGCCAGATCTGGAGAATACGGTGGGTGGGGAAGCAATTCGAAGCCTAATTCATGAATTTTTGCCATCGTTCTCAATGACTTGTGGCACGGTGCGTTGTCTTGGTGGAACAACGCTTTTTTCTTCTTCATATGGGGCCGTTTTGCCGCGATTTCGACCTTCAAACGCTCCAATAACGACATATAATAGTCACTGTTGATGGTTTTTCCCTTCTCAAGATAATCGATAAAAATTATTCCATGCCCATCCCAAAAAACAGAGGCCATTACTTTGCCAGCGGACTTTTGAGTCTTTCCACGCTTCGGAGACGGTTCACCGATCGCTGTCCACTCAGCCGACTGTCGATTGGACTCAGTAGTGTAGTGATAGAGCCATGTTTCATCCATTGTCACATATCGACGCAAAAACTCGGGTGTATTGCGAGTTATCAGCTGCAAACACCGCTCAGAATCATCAACACGTTGTTGTTTTTGGTCAAATGTGAGCTCGCGCGGCACCCATTTTGCGCAGAGCTTTTTCATATCCAAATATTGATGAATGATATGACCAACACGTTCCTTTGATATCTTTAAGGCCTCTGCTATCTCGATCAACTTCATTTTACGGTCATTCAAAATCATTTTGTGAATTTTTTTGATGTTTTCGTCGGTAACCACCTCTTTCGGGCGTCCACTGCGTTCACCGTCCTCCGTGCTCATTTCACCACGCTTGAATTTTGCATACCAATCAATTATTGTTGATTTTCCTGGGGCAGAGTCCGGAAACTCATTATCAAGCCAAGTTTTTGCTTCCACTGTATGTTTTCCCTTCAGAAAACAGTATTTTATCAAAACACGAAATTCCTTTTTTTCCATTTTTTTCACAATAACAAAAGTTGCTTCACAAAAGACGCTCTATCTCACAAACTATTTGACTTACAGACGTCAAATTTTGACACGAATCATTTGAAGGTTGCCACTATATAAAAATAATATGCATTTAATACTAGCGACGCCATCTATGTGTCAGACCGGGGACTTATAAGCCAACCTGTTAAAGTAAACAAGTTTTACTAAAAATATCGCAAGGGCCACTGGAGTCCCTATTATTATTAACAAATCCTATATCTCTCACCGGATGACCGAAATTATTTCTCAAATATAAGTCTCATTGAAAGGAGATATTTTTAAAAACTAAAAATTAATCTCAATGCGAAACCGAATCGTTTTGTCATAAGCCGAGGTGCCCAAAGTGTTAGCTGCATGTGTAAAAGAGCGTAAAAGAGAACATTTTTTCACACGTATAGAACCTGTGAGCGAGAGATGAAAAAGTATAAAGGACGATCGAAATTAAAGCAAAATTCGACTTGTAATTGAGAAGCGAAGCGAACAACCGAAGCGAGCAAAAACACGCAATTACGTCAATCTTTCAAATCAGTGCTATGATGAACTTCGCAGAGGGAAGACATATGTCGCTTTGTTTCAATTTTTTAATCTTTTTTTGTATAGTTTTTAGTTTTGCCTCAGTTAGAGTGCGTTGAGAGCTTAGTATGCTGTAGGCTTTCGGCGAGGTAGGACCTATGTCGCTCAATTTTTTCTTACTCTCTAGCAGGGGAGGCAAGTTCCAAAAATATTGGGGGGCAAAAAAAAAATTATGCAGAGAACAATACGCAGTGTTTAGTAGATGTCAAATATTGAAAAAGTGCAGTATATCTACTGCAATTGGAATAAAGTTCTAACCCTCCTCGGAAAGGGAATGATATCGATACTTATAGACAATCTTTGACACATATTTTGGTTGGAGGAGGTTGGAACCAGTGTTCGTGAGAATTCTGACACGAATGTCAAACGTAGAGTGGTCACCATGCGGGTAATTTGGAATTTCCGACCATTTAAAAGTTGTAGTAAATTTAGTTGAAGAAAATATGAAAGATGATTAATCTCAGATGAATTATGGGGACTGCAGAATAAAAGTGTGATATTCTAGAATATCTTTACAAAATTTTCAAATATGGTTTTAATTCAGTTCGAAATATTAGGGGGCATCGGCTCTCAATAACTAATTTTCTGGAGGGGCAAAACGTGACCTTGCCCCCATAGTTGCCGCGCCTGCAACTCTAGCATTTTTAATTTTGATGATTTTTCGTTGTATACGACTACAGATATCTACAGATACGCGAACATCAAACTATGGCGCGGGTGTTTAGCTGGTCCCTGCGGGATTCTTCCCTTGGCCCCATGCCTAAGGAAAGACGAATATCGAACAACTTGTTTATACAAATACTAAGAAAGCATATGTCAATAGTTTTTGTTGACATTTGACATTTGTAAATTCTATGAAAGAAATATTATATAATGTAATTTTAAAAATAGCTTCAACTATTGACTATTCCAGCAGTGCGACCCTGATATTTTATGATCCACATATTTTCCTCACATGTTCATGCTTACTCATTTCATCGACATACTTGACACAGCCTACAAAATGTTACTGAGTCACAGCCTATACTAGTTGGCCGAGTGAAACATACGACATGTACATCGAAGGATTGATTTCGATTTCGCTCTAAACTATCCTGATGTCCAGGTTTTTAGATGTAGAGAAACAATTCTTTCGGCATTTTCAAATGTTGTGTTACGTTTATAGATAAGTCATTGGTAACAATGTGTAAAAGTAGAACGAAGTTTTATAAATTGCCGTCGCTGGGAATAATATTAAAAAATCTGTTCGTCTCGATGACCGAAATTTTGCCGAATAAACTATAACGCGGACATATTTCGCAACATATCGACAATTAACCGCCAAATTGACGTAAGTGACATTTTTGTCCGATAATTGACTTTTTGAGTGAACAATATGTTCGACAGCCTGAAAATCATCTAACATAGTAAAATTTTTACGACGATATACTCAACTATTCACGAGAGATGAAATCAACGTATAAGTTGTTGATAATTTGTATGCCAGTCTATGAACATAACATAGTTCAGGAAAAAACTGCTCTACCTGTTAAAATTTTCAAGTTTTTTGTCACTTTTACAGTCAATTTAGGATTAGGGCTCGATATCGTCTGCTTAAGAAGTGAAAAATGTGTCTAGATTCATTTTTGTACAATTGCCGACGTTATCAGGAAGCGCAAATTTTTATATTTCTTTGAGACTGTTTGAACAATTTTGAAAAAATAAGTACAAAACAAGCACGAGTGGATACGATTTTGCATCACATTTGAAAATTATCGCAGTGTTGCGACGATTATTTATAAAACTGTGCAAAAGTGGATACATTAGCCATTTTATGTTAATAATACTTCAAAACTTATACATGTTTCATATAACGTTTTGTGACATCCTATGTAATAAAGGGAAGTACGAAGTTTAAATAAAAACTTAGTTTTTTAAATAAACCCATATCCGAATGCTAATAATTTTGAAGAGCTCTACAAGCACTCAAGGTCAAAATTCGCTGAATCAGACACGTAGTCGACAACTCGGCTGAGCTTTGTACATCAAAAATGTACATAATCAAAATCAGTTTTTTGTGACTTCCTGTAAAATTTGAAGACATATGGACTTGACACATTTTTTCACATCTAAGCAGACGATTATTGCTGCGAGCTTCTAATGCGTCGCAGGCTTAGTATGGTGTAGTTTATCGGGAGTAGGACTTATGTTCGAACATTCACCATGATATTGAATGCGATCCTGAAGAGGTACTAAAATATATTTTCGCAAATGTAAAAAATCATCGCAGATTGAACAATTTAACTCATGTTTAGGATGCCTCCGTACTTGATTGAGTATACTACTGCAATTAATAAATCAATTCGGGGTATATTACTTATAGACAATCTTTGAAACATATTTTTTTTAGATTTTTCATTTTTCTAAACTGTATAAAGTAGATTGCACTATATTTGGAAATATACGTAACTAAAATGTTTGTTATTTCAATTGTTAAAAATATGAAATATATTGAAAGATAAATTTTTTAATTAGAATAAAAGTTTGTTATATTTGAATATTTGTACGTATTTGTCGAATATTTTATTTCATTTCGAAAATTAATTGGGCTTATCATCTCAATAAAAATTTTTATAGTGCAAAAAGTGCCTTTGCTACAACATATCGGATTGATAGCATTTTAATTTTAACAAAGAACATTTAATTCCCTCCAACGTGATGGCACTCTGTAGATTATCGCCCGCATGAATATAATAATTTTCAAACGGTTGATGGGTATTTTCAAACTCTGCACATCAAAGATTTTCTTTCAGTTCCAAAAAATCAAAAAAAAATCGAAATCGAGAATACCATTTTTGCTGTATGTGAGCATTTATCGGGCAGTATCAAAGCGGGCACCCCAGAATAGTTATCCAATAGGTACAATTAAATTCTTTCTATCACTGTTTTTTAACGGATATAACAATATGAACATGTTCATTAGGGTGTATCGAATTTTGGAAAATTTTCGCATCCAATTTTCTACAAGGATATAACCTGTGCACGGGGTTGTGAATAGCATGTTTCAGCCATTTTTTTCAAAAATTCCAAAATTTTCACCAGCGGCAATCCAACATATTCATAATTTTTCATATAAAATGTAAGTATTTACTAGAAAACTGTCAAAAAAAAAAAACGCACCAGCTAAGCGTGAAACATGAAAATCAATAATTATTCAATTAATGGCAATCAATATTTGGTAGTGTTCGACCGAAACAAGATTTTTTGCCGAAACCGGAACCGAATCTTCGGCTGCTAACTCAGTTTCGGCCGAAACCGAAACCGAACCTTCGGGCGGACACTAATATTTTTACCTTAATTAATAAGACAATGCATGAGATGATTTGAGATGAGTACGAAGTTCCTTGTAGGTCATACCAACTTCAAAAAGGCTATATAGTTCGACTTCATAAGGATAAAAAAAGCAATTAAAACGTAAATAAGTTCATTTCAAATCAGAAATGACCGCGTGCCAGCTTATGATGTCGAAAAGAATGCAAGTGTGAATAATTAATGATTATAATCGATACCATATGGTATCATACATAACATATCGCACCCCGGCAACTAAAGAGACACAACTCAAAATTTCTCAGTTTTCAGAAAACGCAAAAAACAAAATGCGTCGCAGTGTCAATCAAAGGAAGAAGAAAGGCATTACGGCTTTTTTCGGCCTTTTATAATAGGAAAAACGGAATGGAATTTTTCCTGCAGGTAGACAGGTGACTAAGGAACAAGATTCATAGCATAACTCGAAAACCTTAAATTTTGAGTTGTGTCACTTTAGTTGCCAGGGTGCGATATGTTTGATGAGTGCAAGTACTTTTAGTATTATAAGCCGGTATTTTGAAATAGTTGCAACGTATAATTCAAATCAGCTGGTTTAATTAGTTCAGCTTCGGCGCTAGCCGAATATTCTGCAGTTTTTTGGCCGAAAACCGAAACCATGGCCGAAACTCAGTTTTTTGGCCGAAACTGGCCGAAACCGAACCTTCATCGGACACTTATATTTGGTAAGTATTCAGAATATTTTCTTAGAAAACAAGTAAAACATGGCGAAGATTTCGAAAAAAACCGCAAGTTTGCAATATTTACACAAATTTGGATTGCCGCAGGTGAAAATTTTCGAATTTTTGAAAAAAAAAAAAATGGCTGAAACATGCTATTCACAAGCCCGTGCATAGGTTATACCAAAGAGTATTAATATATAAAGAGGTGACAATGTACTCTATCGGCTCTCTTTGCATTTTGAATATCATACCACGCATATGGCGATACACTTCGTACCTAATGCCATTTCGTCCCATCTCATAATGCGAACAGTGATTGAAAACAGAAAAACGAAAGGCGAGTGTTAGAAGCTTGCGTAAAAGGACAATTCATGAATGAATTGTGCGTTTGTTTTCGCGCAGAGTAAAAGGGATGGAAGTTTTTTTATGCTTGAGCGCATGCAAAGGCTGCTTGACGATACCAAGAAAAAATAGCCGAACACAGTGTGCAATATTTGACTATTTCAAATCTTTCTTCAGACAAGTTCTATTTTACTTATTATTGATATAATTTTATAGTAATATTAAAATTTAAATGTTATCAAATTGTTTCTAGACATTAAGAAAGCTATTTTGCTGAATTTTATATTCATAATTTATAGTTCATGAAAATTTTTTCATAAAATGAAAGGAAGAGAATCGATATTTGCACACTGTACCATACTTTTGAATTTTTTTTTTTTAGTAGGATTGATTGAAATGAGCAAAATTCGTTCGTGGAAGGACGGTGGAAGGGAAAAGAAGTTCTATATGTATGAGCATAAGAATGCTTGTTTGTATTTAAAATGGAAGATTCAGCTTGTTTAGATTCGATGGTGCAAATACGTTGTCCGTTGAAGACCCATAAAAAAGATTTTTGAAAATTTCAATTTTGCTATTGACTTCAACAATTTTTTCTCTGACATTTAAATTTTAATATTTTGGTAGAGGAAGGGCGGGTAATGTGGTATACCTAATAGTTTTTTGCCGCCAACAACTACAATTTTTATCTGATTAAAATACTGTTGAACTATTGATATAATATGAATGTTAGGCACACACTACGTTCACTGTTTAAGCGTTGGGGCTTCTTGTTTTTGACATATTTATCAATATATAAAAAAACTCGAATATCGGCAATTGCAAAATTTGGAGGGTAATGTGGTACACCAGGTCTGGTAATGTGGTATAGTATACCACAACACCTGTAAATATTTTTTTTTTCTAATAAATATTATAAGTTGTGGTTTATGTTTTATTTAATTATTTATGTTTTTAGAAAGATAAAAGATTATTTGCAAGAATTGCAAAGAAAAATGGCACTGCGATTTGGAATACATTTTTCATGAGCCCAAACGAGCTCGCATTGCAGACATGTGACCCATGCTATAATAACTGCATCGTGCCCATAGGCTTTATCGCCATAATTACACACAGCTTCTTTTGTTGGTGGAAAATCCGAAAATTCCTCACCTGTTGTGTCATTTAATATTATGTTTTCGCCACTATCGGTAGCCTATACCACAATACCCGCACTCGTGTTGAATCAAAGAAATACTTGAGTTCAAGAAAGTATTAATTTTTTTTAAACTACGATTTATACCCTGCTTTAAGAAAACAGTTTCTTGTTAAATAAATGTAAGCTTCATGAAGTATTAAAAAATTTTTAATTAAAAAATTCAGTTTTCAGTTGAGCTAAAAAAAACGATTACGTTCCACGCAGTTTCTTCCCAACTGATTTATAGCATGACTTGCAAAAATAAAAACTGTTCTTGCTTTCATAGTTCAATTTAAACCTGAAGCTATTTAAGCGTTTTTCCGTTAACCCTGTGTGTTTAGTTAAAGATTGCTTTACTAATATTTTTACCCGCCTATACAACATTACCACGTGCTTTATATTCAAAAAAATCCTTAAATTTATTGAACAAATTTCAATATAAAGGAATTCAAAAAGGCTTCTAAAATTCATTTTTAATTTAGCCCCACCTAAAGGGAGTATTTCTATAGCTGGAAATACCAATTTTTTTTAGAAGATAAATTTAAAAGAGAATTTAGAAGACGTTGTGGATTATATAATTTGATTCAAAAGTAAAATTACATTAGCATCAGAAAAACATCAGGAAAAAAAATTTTTTCGGTGGAAAAAAGTTTACATTTCGAAATAGAAATGCTTGCACCCTAGGCCCGAAAAAATTTACAGTAATTAAAATTTAAATATAAAAAGCGTAGAATTAAATCTTAAAAAAACTAGCACATTTGTTACAAAAGGTAATCGAAGCGACCAGGCTTCCACCATTTTCGCAATTTAGCCCCGCGCAAGTCACCATACAGCAACCATACCGTTAGCCACTTTGCATTGATAACGTAGAAACAGTTAAAAAGCAGAAGTTTCCAACTCCAAAAACGATTTTTGAATTTTTCAGTCGCCAAAACCCAATTAAGCACAACGAGTTCTTATCGAAGTTCGTTTTGACGAGCAATCTCTTCGCGAAAATTAAATCGAATTCGGAATTCCAATTCGTGCGGAGTCACCTTATTACACGATTCATATTTTTATCGAATTCCTTCGTTTACGCAACGCGCGCGATTCGTCCTTTGCTATCTTTTTGCTATGGCGCTTTATTCGAAATTTTTATCATATTCGAATGGCCTTATTGTCGAATTTTCTATAATATTCGATTAGCAAAAAAAAAGTGTTTTAATCTTTATATTTAATGTATTAAACGAATTCGAATAGAATTAGTAGACCGAAATCGCGGTAAATTCATGAGTCCTAAAATGGCCCACTTAGCCTTAAAGCGGGATCACTGAAAAAATTTCCAAAATTTGTGGTTTTAATATTAAGTCGGTTATCCTTTTCGATAAATAACGAATTTTAGTCGGCTTGGAAGGGATAGGAAAATTTCTAAAAATTCCGCGGGTTAATTTTAACCCATACCGCTTTTAAGACAGTATTCAAGGTTATTGGAAATTACTAATGTAATGTTTAGATTTGAAACCCCTTTCAAACTCCTCTTTAATGTTGGCATTGAAAGATTGTGGTGGCAAAAGAAAAAATTGATCAATTTTAGTCAAATTTCTTAACGATCCATCATATGCTCAAGCTCATGCTTTTTAGAAGTGAAATGTCCCTGCTATACCTAACTTCTGCGCACTTTGGATTAAATATTTCTCGTAATATTTTGAATAGTGGTTCTTAACCATAATTCCATCGATCAGGCATAGATTAACCACCAAAGCTGCCGAACAAGGAAAAAGACCAAAATATACACCGGACATCTTAGTTTGAGATGGCTTTACCACGAATGAGATTCGAACTTTTGAATATTTACTATATCGAAATTCAATTAAAAAGTGTTCAGAGTCCTGGACAATGAAATTCATTGTTCAGAGCACAAAATATATTGGAACTCGTGAAGAGAACTTACTTGGGCGCATCCAAACCGAGGTCGGACTGAAAATGGAATACTGCTACGATTTTTTTTCGTAATTTCAATGGTCAAGGCCTAACTCGGCAGCTTGAAGAGCTCAATCTATGCCTGATTAATCGAATTATGGTAAGAACCACAATTCAAATATTAGAGAAAATTTAATCCTAAAGTTGCACGAAGTTAGCTATAGCAGGGACATATCACTTCTCTAAGCTAATTGAGCCTGAGCATATGCTAAAATCCTCAAGAAATGGTGACTAAAAAATAGTTCCAAAGTGCTTTCCCATTCCAACTCTTTCAATCTAATTAAAGAGGAGTTTTAGTAAAAATTTGAGATTCAAATCCAAAAACATTACATTCGGGAATAAAATACCTTGAAACTTTTAAAAGCGGTATGGGTTAAAATTAACCCGCTTAATGTAAAGAAAAAACTGCAATCCCTTCCAACCCGACTAATTCGTTATTTATCGACAAGGATTACTGACTTAAATTGAACACAGTTTCAAGATTTGGTTCCTTCTGAATTACCCTTAAAAATAACTGAATTCTTCGAAAAGTTATGAATTTAAAACCAAAATATTTGTCTAAATCCAAGGTTTTGATTAGAAAATTTAATTAGTTGTTATTGTTTAAGTTATAAATTTATTATTGGAATATTAACTCATCTGTAAAATTTTGAAAAAATAATTTTTCAATATGAGCTTTCCTGTCTTTCCATTGGTGGCTACTATTGGATATGAGAATGTTTTATATTCAAAAATCCTCCAAATTTAAAAACGGAGTTTAAATGAATTAATTTTTCCGCTGATTGTATTCTGGCCCACATTGTATGTAGCTAACAATTTCGACCCATCGTTGTTACAAAAAATACTGATTTTCAAGAAAGTATAATTTTTTAAACTACGAGAATAGCCCTGTCCAAAAAAAGCACTTTGTTAAATAAGTTAGAACGTCCTTAACAAATTTTTAATTAAAAAATTGTTTATATGTAGCTCAAAAAAACACGAACAACACAGTTTCTTCCCAACTGATTTATGCTTGAAAAATAAATAATATTCAATAGTTTGCAAAGTTCGAAAACTATGAACTATTCAAGTAGTTCCGTACCGGTTTATCTAAAGATATGTACTATACCACATTACCCGCCTAACCACATTTACCCGCATACCATTAACGTTACCTAAATTAAAAAAACTTAAATTTTTAAAAAATAATATAAAGGCAATTAAAAATCTTCTAAAATTATTTTTAATTTAGCCCCACCTAGAGATTTTTGCTGGAAATTACCAATTTCACAAGAATAAAATTAGAGATTCTCAAAAGTTGGGATTTTTTAATTTTTACTATAAAAAATTCATTGAACATCGAAAACCGGAAAAAAAATTTTTTGATTGCTAAAAATTTACATTTCGTAATAGCAATGCTTGACACCAGGCCCGAAAAAAATTAAAGTAAAATTTATAAATTATGAAGGGTATTAAACTAAAAATGTGCAATTATGTTACAAATAGTAATCGAAGACCAGGTTCTTCACTTTGCATTTCCGAAGTCACCATAAGCACCATCGTAGTGACTTTCATTGGTCAAGTAGTTTAATCCCTAAACCAAGCACCTCAAAGACATTTTTAATTTTTGAGTCGGCAAAACCCATAAGCTGACACGATTGCTGATAAGTTCTTTTGACGTGCAATCCTTGCGCATGATTTCGATTGAATTCGATATTGTAGGGATCCTTTTTACGATTCATATTTTTATCGTTTTTAAATCGTTTACGTCGCGATTCTATTGTGACCTGGGCTATCACGTTAAATCAATTTTTTATCATATTCGATTCGCTTTTTGTCGAATTTTCTATAATATTCGATTAGAAAAAATTTTTATTTTTTAATCGATTAATGAATTCAATCAAATTGTAACGGAACTATAGAAATCTGGATACTCAAAATGTCCCATTACTTAAAGCGGGATAATTTAAAAAATTTCCAAAATTTGTGTTTATATTAAGTGACCTTCGTAGAATAAGAATTTTTCGGTGGAAGGGATTGGATTTTTTTAATCCGCGGGTAATTATTCCATACGATTTAGACATCAAGGTATTTTACGTATTTCAATGAATTTTGCATTAGATCTTAATTTTTCCAAAATCCTCTTTAAGTTGAGTAAAACCGTTATGGCATGAAGCAAATTGAGTAATTTTATGGCATCCTTTCTTGAACGAGCTTTCCAGCTATCTCAGGAAATTATTAGTAGAAGAACATCCATAGCTACCGAAAGCATTCAATTAAATTTTCTTTAATATTTTAATAGTGTTCTTAACTATTCCCATAGGCATGATTTCATCCACCCATAAGCAATCCGAGCAAGGCCCAGACCAAATGGGCGGCAAGAACAGAGGATCTTTACATTGAGTTCACCCTTCGATTTTCGGCAAATTTCACTTACGGAATTAAATTCGGTTGACCTAAAATTACTGCAAACTTAATCATTTATGGCATGCCAATGAATTTAAAATGCCTTCATTTTTCCTGAAGTGGCTTCTTTTAAAATTCTTCCATGTAGATGATTGGTCTAGGGCCCCTCTGGAATGGGGGCAATAATCTAATGCCGTGATCATGGAATTTGGCTTAGACCTCATTGAAAAGTATTAGAGAAAATTTAATAACAGAAGTTTGTTAGCAGGGACATCATTTTAAAAATGACACTGCCTCGAGATATGGCTAATGAAGAATGGACTAAAAAAGCTTCCATAGTTCATATTGCCAAACTTTTCAATTCAATTAAAATTGATTTTAGTAAAAATTTGAGATAAATCCAAAAACATTACATTGATAAATTAAATACTTAAATCTTAAAAGGGTATGGTAAATTAACCCGCGTAATTCCAGAAACTATTCCACCCTTAACCACTAAAATTCGTTATTTATGAAAATAACGACTTAATAGTTAAAACAAATTTGGAAATTTTTTAATTATCCTAAGCTAAGTGGATTTTGAGTGACGCTGAATTTAGCGCTTTTATTTTTATCAACGTTCCAATGTTTTTTAAATGAATTAAGTTGATTAGTTTTTTAAGTTCAAAATTATAAATTTTTTCTAAAAAATTTTTGTTGAAATGATATTTCTTACGATATAAAAGCGCTATTTAAATGAATTAAGTGCTTTATGAGAAGTATAATTAACTTGGTAATACCCATTAAAATTTTATTTGCCCAAATTCAAAATACCCTTTGCATGTCAACAGTAATTTTTGAATTTAACATGCTTTTGAGTGATGATAAAGAATGGAGACTTACCGGGAACATTATTCAGCACTTAATTGAAAATTTTACGATCAACATTCAGAAACATTTTTGTTTCAATATTTTAATGACATCAGACTTGAAAAAAGATGGTAAAGTAATTAAAGTGGAAAATCGAAAAAGATTTTGCGAATAGGAGAATGTCAACTTCAGAATTTGTCCCTTTTGGACTAACGATATTTTGAATCGCAAGGTAATGTAGAAGGAACTGGGAAAAATGCATTCAACAAGGAATTGGCATTTATAAATTTTGAACTATATTTCATTTTCGTGTTAATTTAAGATCAACGTGGACCAAAAGTAGATATTTTATGTGATAACTAGATCAGTAACATTCTGTGCAGCTGGCGAATTGCTTCACTTGAAAAGGTCCCATCCCAAATATTTATACACTACTTCTGCAGTATCGAAGTGGTATATACTGCATCGGACTTCTAAACCTTAATAGTAACTAAAATTCATGTATATTATAAAAGCGAGTTTATGCCAATCGCATGAAATTATTAGTACGAAAAATTCAGCTGGCTGGCTGCTAAATGGCGCAACGTGCATAATTAGCAGTTTCGAATTTGTAAATATGGATGAGAAGAATTTATTTAAAAATGGCACCAATCGCGCGAGTCTTGGCCATTCGTATACCCAGCTTTCCTTCCGTACAATGATTGGGCAAAAGTAATAAAAGTGGTAAAGTAGTATGTTTTTAAATTCTAGGTTTTTATTCATTACTTGAAATTTAAACATTATGTATAAATCTCCTAAATTACCACCAAGTTATTTCCGTGCCACGGAACATGCGATTTTGTGATGTACTTAACTGGAACCTTAATGCTTACAATAATGAAATCCTACTCCCAGGATTTAAATTAAAAAAAATTTTTATTTTAAAGTTTGTTAAAAAATTAAATAGCTTGGTGAATTGCCTTTGGAATTTTGGCAGCAAGCTTTTGAGTACTTTTCACGGTTAATTATCTGGCGCCCGAAAAGACAAGCAAAATAGTTTCCATTGTTGCTATTTGCACAACTTTATAAAAAAGGACATGGACTTGGGCTAAAGCTAGAACAATTTATGCGAAGTTATTTTCTTTAAAGAACTTACACACAAACTCATAATTTTATGTGTTAAATGTTTGCCGACAAACGTAAGCTGTTCTATCAATCCTACTTTTTGAGCGCAAAATAAAACTATTTGAAAACACCTGCTCTTCGTTTCTTGTCTTTATTGATACGTTTCAGCTGTTAAATTGAAATAAGAAATTTGACCTTTAATTCAAGATGTATGTTTGTACATTATACATATCGCACACTAATCACTAATCCACACAATTCAAAATTCTTATTCAATCACTGTTTCAATGTTAACTACAATTTTACTGCAGCAAAGGGGACACATGGAAAATAAGTATTTACATTTATTGATTCTGCAATTATTTATTTATAACATTAAATCTTAAAAAGAATTTGTGTTCTACAGGCGTCGAGAGTTATTGGCTGTTAATCCGAGAAATGCAAAATCTTTGAGTGTGCAGATTTAGTGATTACTGTGCGATATGTATTAGTGGGACTCATGCAAGGTCGCAAATTCTTGCGAAACGGCAACTTCCGAAATGGGAAATGAACTGTAAAAATTTGTATGGAGAAATTTTACGAAGCAACAAACTTTCCCATTGGATTTCGCTTCGCAAAACGTCCGAGAAAGTTATTTCGCATAATAATCTGGGCGGGCATACACGGCCCATCGCGTTTGACAAGCTAGGACGTAATGTAAAAATAGGTTTGAACCTGCATTTGCCGAAGAAAAAACCAGTTTTGAATTAAATTAATTTTAATTTATCGAAAAAAAAATCAAATTTATCAAATTTAAGAATAGTTTTTCATTATATCAGAATTCAATTGCAATAATTCCAACCTTGCCGTCAGGCATGTTTTACGATGTGAAAGAGACTGATCGTGAAACTCTGATTGATTTTTGGCAAACATGTCGAACATTCGAAGGGTCGCTCATGAAGCGTCGGAAAATTTGCGATCGCAAAATTTACGAAGGCTATTTGCGACCCTGCATGAGTTCCACTAAAATTTTTTGAAGAAGGATCTCTTGTAACGAGCTCTTGCTTCCATGAAATTTTCACTAGAAAATCATTCGAAACAGCACCAATTGGTTTCTTTACAAATTAATTCTTCAATACTTCTGCATCGATGATTTTGTCATGCATGCGATAAAATCCGGCTGGGATAGTTCATATTGGGCGGAAAATCAGAGGCGATCAGAGTTGATTTGTTTGGGAAGGCTACAGGGGAAACAGAGGAAAACGCTCCCGTGCCACACCTGGCAAAACGACAATCAATTTTTCATGGCATGCCAACTGTCAATTTCATGTCTTGCCATTGGCAATATTGCCAGGGTGGGTTTGTTTATGTTATGCCATCGGCATTTATGAAATGACCACCAAGAAGTTAATACGTTACGCTCGCGCCTTGGTTGTCATTGAAAAGCTTATATTATTGAGTTCATTTTCCTGTTGGGTTATGCAATTTAAAATGATCAACTGCCAGTGTTTAAATAAATATGTTATTTCAGTTGATCGCTATTATTACTTGTAGTTTCCTAAATTTTTGAATTTCATTAATTTTTTGTTTTGATATATGTTTCTTATTAGATAAAAACGCTTTAATTTCATGTGTTATAATGGCATTTATTCCAAAAAAAATTCAAAAGGTAAACAATATTATTAATTTGAAACTAACCGAAACATAATGTTAGATGCACACGAGGAAACTGTTGAAGCAACATGTTGAGGCGACCTGTTTGAGCTGTTCAGTACACACGGGGCAACCGTTACAGCAACCTCATTAGTGTGAATTTTTTCTTAGTGAAGACATGCAGCTGAAAAATTTTTCGGAATGACTGACGTCTTAAATGAAATAGCTGCAATTATTATAATTGATGAAGTGCTATATGAAGAAAAAGAAGAGATGCAACTAAAGAAGAAGAAAAGATGTACGTGGTCAAAAAATTAGCTTTGGAATAAACAAGAATTTTAAAATGAAATGTTATTGAGGGAGTTCAAAGAAAATGAGCCACAGGAATACAAAAATTATATGAGGGTAGCCGAACCAACATTCGGAAAATTGTTGACTATGATCAAGCACAAGATAACGAAACAAGATACGGTGATGAGAGTTGCGAGATCAGCAGACGTATTGGCAATAACATTAAGATATCTTGCAACTCGGAATTCCTTTGCGGACTTAAAATTTTCAACAGCGGTATCTCCTCAAGCGATCGGAAATATTGTCATTGAGACATGTGATGCCATCAATGAAGCTATAGGGAACTATATTCATGTATAATATATGATCATACCTACACAAATATTTGATTACCATCTACAATATTTGCAGCTCCCGAAAACTTCAGCTGAAGTGTTGGTGGAAGCTGAAAATTTTTATAATAAAAGCAAGTTTCCGCATTTTCTCGGAGCTCTGGATGAGAAACATATAAAAATAAAAAAGCCACCACATTCTGGATCCAATTATTTGTATTATAAGAAAACATTCAGCATTGTACTAATGGCGATTGTAAATAGCAGTTCGGAGTTTCTAATGGTGGGCATTGGTACAAATGGTAGAATTTCCGACGGTGGTGTCTTTAACAATACCAAGTCCTTCGAAAAAATGCAAAACCAGCAACTAGATTTACCACAACCAAGTTCTGTGTATGGTGAAATACCCATTCCGTACGTTTTTGTGTGACGTCTTCGCGCTTCGTGCAAACATTATGAAACCTTATGCGCATAGTGGTTTATCTTCTTCCCAGGATTTATTTAATAAAAGACTTAAATCGGCAAGAGTTAAAGGGGAAAATGCCTTTGGAATTTTGGCAGCAAGGTTTTGAGTACTGGACACGGCCATTTCTCTGGCGCCCGAAAAGACAAGCAAAATAGTTTCAAGTTGTTGCTATTTGCACAACTTTATAAAAAAGGACATGGACTTGGGCAAAGGTAGAACAATTTATGCGAAGTTATTTATGCTTTAAAGAACTTACACACAAACTCATAATTTTATGTGTTAAATGTTTGCCGACAAACGTAAGCTGTGTACTATCACTGCACTACTTTTTGAGCGCAAAATAAAACTATTTGAAAACACCTGCTCTTCGTTTTTTGTCTTTATTGATACGTTTCGGCTGTTAAAATTGAAATAAGAAATTTGACCTTTAATTCAAGATGTATGTTTGTACATTATACATATCGCACACTAATCACTAAACCGGCACAATTCAAAATTTTTTGAATCACTTTTTCCATGTTTGCCAACATTTTACTGCAGCAAAGGGGACACATGGAAAATAAGTATTTACATTTATTGATTCTGCAGTTATTTAAGAATAACATAAATTTAGAAAAGAATTTGTTTCTACAGGCGTCGAGAGTTATTGGCTGTTGGTCCGAGAAATGCAAAATTTTGAGTTGTGCAGATTTAGTGATTACTGTGCGATATGTATTAGTGGGACTCATGCAGGGTCGCAAATTTTGCGAAATGGGAAACTTTGCGAAATGGGAAATGAACTGTCAAAATTTGTATGGAAGAAATTTTACGAAGCGTGACAAACTTTCCCATTGGTTTTCGCTTCGCAAAACGTCGTAAGTTATTTCGCATAATAATCTGGGCGGGCATACACGGCCCATCGCGTTTGACAAGCCTAGGACGTAATGTAAAAATAGGTTTAAACCTTCATTTGCCGAAGAAAAAACCAGTTTGAACATAAATAAACTTTAATTTATCGAAAAAAAAATCAAATTTATCAAATTAAGAATAGTTTTTCATTATATCATAATTCAATTGCCAATAATTCAACCTTGCCGTCAGGCATGTTTTACGATGTGAGAGAGCCTGATCGTGAAGCAGCTGATTGATTTTTGGCAAACATGTCGAACATTCGAAGGGTCGCTCATGAAGCGTCGGAAAATTTGCGATCGCAAAATTTACGAAGGCTATTTGCGACCCTGCATGAGTCCCACTATTGTTTTATACAAACATTTTGGAAAATTATGAAAACGAATTATCGTTCAATAGCTCATCATATGAAGAATATTCGCATTCATTTGCTACAACAGCTTCTTCGGTCATGACCAGCGGTGCTCAAAACACACATTCATAGTTTTATGCATGTATCGGTCTCCTCGTTCGGCAGTTGAAATTTTTTTCTACATTTTTCACACACTCTATGTGTGTGAAAGGCAATAACAAATTTTTGCCACTGGTGGCATTTTTGAGCACCGCTGGTCATGACCTTCTGAGAAGATAAGTTGCTAAAATATAAAGGGCGAGTACTCATACGCGGTAATGTATTGCACACATTAGACCTGAATCTAAGTGCGGAGGAATATGATGGCGTTTCAGTTCTCACAGAGGTTAAAGTTAATTTTCCCAGCAGTCCCAAAACAAAAACTTTGTCACAAGCGTTTTTTGCATATAACTTTTACTCAGCAGAAAACTTGCGGTATGAGCATGCCCAGGCCTCTGCATAAATATCGGTATCATCTTTTTCCTTCTTCGGGTATAAATTGTCCATATGCATCGTAGCTTTTCGCAATAACTCGTTCCTCTCACATTTTTCGGATAGTTTTTTTTCGTTTCCCACTTAAAATAGGGGTCTAAATAATACAAATTAAGTATCAAAAATAAAAGACGAAGTATTTTTTAGTCAGAGCAACATAAAACGTTGCAATGCATTACCACCTCCACAGCACTTTCATCGTCTGAGAGTGGTACTGTAGTAAGTCCACTTTCTGGCATTTCTAAGTCCTTTAAAAAGTCTTTTAGCGTTTCGTACGCCTTTGCCTTCAAATGTTTATTTTTATATTTTTCGTTTTTAACATCCCACAATTCTCTGAGGTTCTTATATGCATTGATAAAATCAAGCCACTCTTCGCTATTTTTAATAGCCATTTTTGAGGTTAAAATAGGCAAATATAATTAAATTTAATTTTCAATTATACTACGAAAAAATCTATCGATACTATAACATCGATTATTTGCCAGCACTAGTGGACAGCTGTTATTAGTTTTTCCATTTATTCAGTACACAACGATACAGACGAGCCCATATAGTAATATAGTGGACACTTACAACAACAACCTAAATTCGTGCTGAACTAGTGATGCTATAATATTTTGACTATTCACTCAATTTTGTAACTAAACATACTTGCGTGTACATTTTTTTTATTTCTTTTTAATGTAAAACTTTTTAAGTTTTTTATGATAGCTTATGCAATTCTGTACCCTTTTCATTCAGAAAAGATCAAAAAATATATAGTTTATGCATTCTATTTATCATGATATGTAATAAGTACTTGAGCCACTAGTTATGTATCGAGCAATTTTAGTAATGATATCACTGAATATTTCATATCAACCACAGAAGTGGTGGAATTCAAACTTTTTGAGAATCGGTCATATTCGACGCATGAGTACTCTGCTTTATCGTTCCTCAGTAATATGAGCAAAATTGTATCTAATTATTTTTGATTTTATAAAAATAACATATTTTGCTTAAAAATACCATGAGTTCTTATGAAAAACCATTGATTAACACTTATATGAAGCTGATTTATAACAGAAATTTTAGTTCATGCTACAAGATTATAAAATATTTGTTAGACCGGAACCGGAATTTTCAGGGGGCGTGCTACGTTTTTGATATTTCAATAAGAATGCAGGCAGAGTTTCAGTTGTGCCGCCATCCGTTGAAGACGTGTATTACGCGCAGTACTTTAATTTTCCGTGGTTTTTCTAATCCATTTTTTAAATCTGCAATCAGAGCTTTTTTTGTTAAATAAATTGTGTAATAAACTCGCAAATTTAAATTCCTTCCTTTATTTCATTATAGTTTCCCATCAGAGCCAGCTCATCCAATCGAAAAAATGGTTTGGCCTGCGGATAGGACGATCACGCGGAATGCCAACGGTAAGAGTTCGGTATTTTTTATATCGCGTGCAATACATTACCGATGGTCGTAGATCTGATTATGAAATCATATTCCAAGCATTTGCGACAGATCCCGCCATACCAATAGTAAAGTTTGGTAAGTTTATATATGACCACTACTCCAACGTAGAAATATTTTACATGTCAAACAGAAAGGTAAAAGTCATCACAGGCGATATAAACACCGCCCACAAAATGGCTACGAATATAGAGCTTAACACAACATATCGTGTTACAATCCCAAAAGACTATTGTGAGGTAAAAGGCACATGCCCGATCCCTACTGATTACACAGAAAAAGAAATATTCGAGCATAGTCTGCCTAAGAATATTGCTCAGTACGGGGACGTACCTAATACGTGTGCCATCACGGAAGTTCGACGTTTTTCTAAAAGAGCGGCTGATCGTAAGGCTATGACTGAAATGAATTTAGTTTCAATTTGCTTCTCCGGAAGTGTTCTTCCATCGCGTATAAGCTTAGATGGCATCAACTACCCCATTAAGCCCTATAGAGAGCCGGTTCTGCAGTGTCGAAAATGCTTCCGCTTTCGTCACACGGATAAGGCTTGCTCACGTAAACTTCCGCTTTGTAAAACCTGCGGAAGCGATCACCTTTCCTCCGTGCCCCGTACATGCTGCCCTTACTGCATAAACTGCAAGGGTAGCCACTAATCCTCATCCAAAGATTGTCCTGTATTCCAAAAGTTGTATTTGCGAACAATTCAGAAAGCAAACGATGTGAAACCTGAGCCTACAATCTTCGTCACTCCAACCACTTCTTTGGCTGACTGCCTAAAACTAAAAGAGCACAACTTCCCTCATCTAAGCTTACCACGCCAAAAAAAACCACGCCCGCCTAAGACTCCTCCGCCTACGTCGCAACCAAGTCTAAAGCGAGCACGTGTGAATTCTGTAGAGACTATTTCTGGAAGCAATTACAGCCTACACTCCTCCGTCTACGGCAGTCCGATCGAAGCCACCTTAAACAAATCAGCTTCTAGCCCGAATAACTGTGTTTTTGACAACCAAATTGCGGTAGTCGATAACATAGTTATCGATTCTCCACCTTTCATTAATATAATTCCTGAACTAAAGGCCACAGCCGCCGTTCCCCCTCCCTCCATAGGCTCCACAGTCGTACCGCTTGATAACCTCAACAAATATATATACTCTAATGATGAAAATAATGCAATTTAGTGCGACCAGTATCCGAAATAAAATAGCACCCATCTCTCAGTTTTTGTTCAACAACGATATAGCGGTAGCCTGCATTTCAGAGACGTTTCTTAAGCCCTCTGACAACATTCATAATAAAAATTACAGCATTGTAAGAGCAGATAGAGCAGCTTATAATCGTGGTGGAGGCGTCCTTATTGCGTTGCGTAAGCATATACGTCACAACGATATAATTCTACCTTCCCACTGTCATCCGATTGAAGCATGTGCATGTGAAGTCCTACTTCCAAACCTCAAGGTTGTCATTATCTCGCTTTACATTCCTCCTAATTCGCAGCTCCAAAGCTCACAACTTGAAAAAATCGTATCACCCTTTCGCTCCAGTCCTCTGATTGTTTGCGGCGACTTCAACGCCCACCACCAATGTTGGGGAGTAGAACATTCAGACACGCGAGGTAGACTTCTTCTGAACCTCTTTGAAATAGAAAACATCGTGCTGCTAAATGATGGCTCTAAGGCCTTCTTTGGTAGTACCCCTTCCGCGCTAGATCTAACTTTTTGTTCGCCCCAAATGGCAGCTATTGCAAACTGGTCGACTGCAAATGATACGCTTGGCAGCAATCCCTGCGTTGTCAACATTCACCTTCAAACGTCGCACGCCCCTCCTCTTACTCATAACCTTGTAATTCCCAGAAAACTGAACAAAGCTATCCTAAATAAAAAAATTAGCGACATTTTTCTGAGCTCCAACAACTCCTTTGACCGATTCATTCAAGATTTCCGTACAACCTTCGAAGTAAAAGCAACTAAGAAAACGCATCATCCAAATCCGCGGTGGAATTCGAGCTGCAATTAAGCCAGAGCCTCATAGAGATTGGCGCTAAGCAATTTTAAAAGGAGACCGTCCAGAGACAACTACCGAAAACTACAAGAGGCCCAAAAATTATACAAATACACAATAAGAGCAGAAAAATCTAAAAAATGGAAATCATTTTGCTCCTCGCTCGATGCAAACATAAGCGTAGGTGAGTTCTGGCGCAAAATTAAAAGCTTTAAAGGGTCCCGAGAAAATTCCGAATTTGGCCTACTGGAATGTATTTCACAGTTCTGTGACAGGGTAGCTGGTCCATGTGGCCCCATAAAGCCTCCTAATTCGGTTGAAGTCCGCCAAGATCACCATCTTACAATGCGGTTCAGCTACTCAGAACTGGACAAAGCCATTAAGTGTTCGAAAAACTCTGCACCAGGGCTCGATGGCATCTGTTACTACGTTTATGCATCATGTTAACCCGGGTATATTCAACTCAGGTCAATTCAACCCCCTCGCATAAACGCTATTTATAACCGAGTTAGAGAATTTAATCGGGTTGAATAAACACATTTATTTAAAGTGGGTAGAAAATTCAACTCGAGTTGAAGTTTGTGCATAAACACGAGGGCTTAGGCAAATCGAAGCGAATGACAAAAAATCCAACTCATTTCGACTTTTAGTCATGCATTGTAATGGTTGTCCCATACATTTATATTTCTAAAAACATATTTTTCGTGTATGTCGTGCCGCATCGCTGTTCAGTGTCTCTTAAGAATTAAACTGGGTTAGTCTTTTAACTCAAGTTCAAAATTGCCCGTTTATGCTCAGGTTTTTTACCCGGGTTGAATATACCTGGGTTAACATGATGCATAAACGTAGTATGTAACACCCATATGAAAGAGTTTAGCTCATCCAACAAACGTTATCTTCTAAGTATGCTTAACCACATACTAGCTACAAGTATCTTCCCACAATCCTGGTACACTTTTATGGCCATACCGCTTTTAAAAAAGCCATGCGATCCCTCACTAGCTTCCTCTTACAGATCAATTGCATTGGCCTCAACCATCCGCAAAGTCTTTGAGCGCATTCTCAATAGTCGCCTGGAGTGGTTCCTTGAACACAGTTCCAAACTCAATTTCTGCCAGTCCGGGTTCCGGAGGGCAAAATCGACTAAAGACAATGTGCTGACGTTATGGTCGGCAGTCCACTCAGCTTTTGCGAAAGGAGAATTCCTAGTGGCTACTTTCATAGACATTAAAGGTGCCTTCGACTGGGTAAACATAGACATACTTACCGAAAAGCTAAATTATCTTGGAACACCAAATTACTTCTGCTACTTAATAAAGTCTCTATTTTTTTTTTTACAAAGAAATGCATGTCACGTCCGGAAATCTCAATGAGTTCAGATATTCCTATTCAGGAGTCCCCCAAGGAAGCGTCTCTGCTTTTTAACGTTTATATAAACGAAGTTTTTCAGAACCTCCCAGATACAGCCTCCATTCTAACTTACGCTGACGACATCGTCATCTACAGCTCTAGCACAAACGTGGATACGGCTCGTTTGACCGTCCAATCCGCTGTAAGTACTCTTGAAAACCGTTTACTTGACCTCCAACTATGCATTTCAGCCCCTAGATCAAAATCAATAATATTCTCTAAGCGCCCCTCCTTCTTGTCAGTCGTGCCACCCATTTCGCTCAGCTCTGGGCCAGTTGAATATGTCAATTCTTTCAACTTTCTTGGTTTTCATTTCCATATACATCTCAAACTGGATCCCCACATAACATAAATGCTGTCACCAGCTCCTGCTTCCACTTTACCAATGTCCTGCGCTCCCTCTGTGGCATCAAATGGGGAGGCGACCCCATGTCCCTACTGAAAATCTACCTTAACGTTATAAGACCCAAGATCGAGTACGGCGCACCACTCCTGCTCGATGCGCCAAAGAAGCTGATGCTTAAGCTCTCGCGCATCCAATGGAAGTGCCTGCGAACCGCCCTCGGCATGCTCACATCTACGCATACGCTTGTGCTAGAAAATCTTGCAAAGGTCATGCCACTTTATGAGCGTCTTACACTGGTTTCACAATACACCATTAAAAAACTACTATCGTGTCACTCTCATCCGATACATGCCATATTAGCACATTTAGGTCATTCCGCCTCACCGCTTCCAACGTTCCACTCTCTTTTTTTTAAAAAACTTCGCGAGTTTCACTTCTCAAATTTTTCCCAGCACCCTATGTTTACTCATTCATATGAATCGCTAAAATTTTGCTCCTAAAGTGATCTTCCTCCCATAAGATAAAAAAAAGTGTTCCCGAAGTGAAGTACTAACTCAATTTAGTAAATACAATAGAGGAAGCTTGAAAGAGTTCAATAAAATATACACAGACGGCTCAAAAACGTCAACGAACACAGGTTATGGCGTTTGGTTTCCGCACCTGGAGATCGAGGCGCATTTTGACCTAAATAAGTTCGCTTCCATATACACCGCAGAGGCAACTCTATTCTAGAAGCAATCAAATTAATAGCAGTTCAGTCACACAAAAAGTTCATTATAGTCTCCGATAGCAAATCTGTCTTGACCTCCCTCAATTCATACCCCCAAAGCCGCACACAACCCATAATATTCGAAATCAGGTCTCTTGTTCTTTCGCTACTAGAAAAAGGGGTCTCAATTTACTTCCTCTGGGTCCCCAGTCACATGGGCTTTCCGGGGAACGAGCAAGAAGACACTATAGTGTCTGACTTCAATGCGGTGGTTGAGCCGTCCACAGTCCTGGTGCGGGAAAGGGACATGAGATCCGTAAATAGAAGTTTGATGTTAGCATCCTGGCAAAATAGCTGGAACATCTCTGAAAAAGGACGCTTCTACTTCCAAATATGCCAAAAAACTAATATTCCGCCTTGGTTTAAAAACACCTCTCTCCCTAGACAGGCTATTGTTACTATAAACAGACTTATGTGCAACCATACTAGATGCAACAACCATATGCACAGGCTGAATCTGGCCCCATCCCATCTTTGTTCCTGCGGCGAGCCGCAATCTACAGATCACATAATTTTCTTCTGCAGGGGTGTTAATTACGACCACCGTAGAAGGTTTTCGCTGCGCTCAGATCCGCAGGCCACACCACTTTCGACATCGTGAGTATTCTCAAATCGAACAATTTAACTTTGTTTCTCGCGGTGTATAACTTTATTAAGTCTATCGACTTTAACATTTAAGCAATTCACCTTTAATGCTTATATCAATTTATTGACAATTTTATGCGCGGCACTCTCAAGCTCCCCTCGTAATATAAGTATTTTCGCTTAACATACAATGTTATACTTATAATCTATTTAACCCGCCTAAAAACAAAAATATAAAAAAAAAATAAAAAAATATAAAAAAAACGAAAAAGGAGAAAAAAAATAAATATATAAATAAAAAAAAAGAAAAATAAATAAGAAAAAACCAAAAAGAAAAAAAAAATAAAAAGCTCACATAAACAAATATTTAACTTCAAAATTAAAAAAAAAAAAACAGAAAAAAACAACAAATCAATAAACAAGAAAAAAAAGGGGGGGGGGGAAATGTTTAACCACTCTGTGATATTTTTTTCTGTATAAAATCAAGTGTCTGTTTAAATGTATATAAATGCATCTAAAATCTTACTCAATTAGATATTTTTTGACGTAGCGCACCAGCTACCGGTCGCAAGATTGCCGCATAAACTTCGTGTTTCTGGCAACCTTTCCCAAACAAAACTGTCACTTTATACAAGTGACAGTGCGAAGAAGAATAAGAAGAATGCAGGCACAGGGGGCCTACTTCAATTCAACACACACGTTTTTTGCCAAGTGCCATCTATAGTACTATATGGACGAGCCAATCGTTGAGGCGACCGTCACGAATTATCAAAATTTTTTGATATTTAGGCGACGGTTGCGGCAACACGATTTTTAATAGGAAACAATGCCCTGCGATGTAAACACATCGAATTCTTCTGAAAAATGAATTTCAGCTTTACTAACGTCATATGACCCAACCTGAAAGTTGACTACTTCTGCACTACTTCCGAAGTGGTGAAAATTCATACTGCGGCAACTCGCATTACTAACGGTAACAGTTAATAAAGTTTGTTAGAAGATGGCCACTGTTTTCATTACATGCATGCGATAATGTCCGGCTTGGGAGTTTGAAATATAAAAAAACGCGCAAGGTATATCTGATATACTATATCATCGAGAAATTGCAAATAAAAATGGAATTTGCTTTATTAGAAATGTTTAAAGAAGCTGAAAAGGCAAAGGAATATTGGAAGCAATAATATTAGAAGACCATTGCAATAACCGCAGGAACCAAAATAGATTAATGGAGCTAATGATGAAAGCGGCATCACAAAATGTTCCAAGACCTGTGATCAAAATTAACATATCCAAACACATCCTTCACCTCTCATTTGCTACACGGGAAAGCTTCCCTGTCAGTGCCGTATTTTGTATTCGGTGTTAGCAAATGTAACTGAAATTTTCAAATGCAACTCTGCGCTAACCTCAGAGTTAATTGTTAACCCGGGGTTTATTTTCGGGTTAGATGATTGTTTTTATATGCGTTTTGACATTTGAAACCCTGGGTTTCGCCGATAACCCTAACCCGGCCTAGTGAGAACATAGCATAAGATGCTATGATATCATATATATTTCATGTGTGCTACCATTTCATTTCATTTTGGCTATGCGCTAGGTAGCGCTAAGACCAACTAATGTTGGTTGCCGTATAAACGGTGACTTCATTATTCCCGATATTCTTATTCCTGAATAAATGTAGAAACACTCACGCACTGCGGCGCACTGCGTGGCATGGCATAGCAAATAGTACCTCTTCACGAACAGACACGTTGAGCATCAGTATTGTTTGTACTGCATAAACGCTACGCAAAGTGTAGAACATGCCCAGCAAGAAATGAATACGAAGAGTCACTAACACATATAAGTCAAAAGAGGCATCAACATCACATTCTAGTGATCAACATTTTTTTGCGTGCTCATAAAAAAACCGAGTACTCACAAAAGTTTGTATGGGAAGCTACCAGTTACTGAGTGATTCACACCAAACTGCCCAAAATTTTACATAACTATTGTGATTGTGCGCTTGGTGTTTGAAAATAATATTGTTGAGACAATTATATAATTTTTTGGAGATAATTTTAAAAAATTTGTTTGATTTAACATAGCTGTTAGTGTGTTGTGATTTCTTTATAAAATTTGGTATTCTAAATATTATTATTTGAGAAATAGGGATTATAATATTCATCGACATGATGTGCCTTACCATTGTCATATTTTTATTCTAAGCCAATTTTATAAATCAAAATTTATAAAAATAGAAACACTGCATTTTATTTTATGAACAGGATTTTCACCATAGAAATCGTCGATGGTTTTACGTTAGCACTAATATGATACTAACGCTTATATTAGCCGTACTTATACGGCGCATAAAACTGTTACAATTACGAAAACACTAATGCATAATGTGATATTAGTAAAAAAGAGAGGAAGCTATGCGCATTTGCTTGCGACAGAAAGGGATGTATGGCTCATACACACAAAATCTTTCCGTTGAAAGTCTATACACGTCCATAAGGCTCTAACGAAAAGTATAAGCGTTATTTTAACTGTTATATACGGCATATATAACGCTTAGATTTCTTGCTGGGTGTGTTCGCTGAGTGCGACAGATTCATTGACGCACAACAAGAACTTACGTCGATCTTGAACGAGCCAGTATCTTGCAGCGCAATTGTCCGAGAAATGATACAATCCGATGAAAATTCGCTGAAAATTAGCTTTATCATAACAGCTATAATGATGGAGTTGCGTCGGGATGAGAGAGCGCAAAACTAGTCGCTAAAGTAGTAATGGAGAGCGGATGCTCTAAGCCCGGTTCTACGAAGGAATACAAACATTGACAGTACCGTAGAACATCAAGCGGGCAGCGAAATAAAGGGATGTTAAAGTTTAGTACGTAGGTTTTCCTCCATGCAAGTCCGCAAAATGCGTGAGCATGTAACGGGCGTAAGCCCGAATGGGGGTGGTAACAGTAAGATCAAATCGTGCATGCCGTCAAAGAATGTCCTTTGGCGGTCTCTTTTGGAAGATTCTCCCTCCCTCAACAAAAAAAAAAAAAAAATTGCGTAGAGAAAATTTGTGATAAACAGTGAAGCACAGCAATAATCTGTTTGTTTCATATTTTAATTTGCTCTATTTTATTTATGCTTTTGCAAAACTGATGGTTTGCTTATGAGAAACAAATAATAATTGAAATGAACTATGCTATGCTAATATTTTACTGTTCGCTTTCATACATTTTCATGTATTTTGCTTTCTATGTGACAGATGGCACTATGGCGCAGTGCGTGAGTGTTTCGACCTTAAGGTTTAACGTATGTATAAACGTACCAGCAAATCAAGTTTCTGGTATATATTCCAAATTTTCTCGGAATTTTTCCAGGAATGTCTCTTGATAAAGCTAAATGGGTATCAGGAACTATATTCGAAAACATTTTGTGTACATGTAGCAGCTGTCGCTCTCTTGCACGTTGGAAATCGCATATGTGTGAGTGAACATCAAAAATTTGCATATGGGTTGGTAACATTTCGAAGCAGATTTTGCTGGGTACCCGGTTGTCACACAGTGACGCCAAATTGAGCGATTTTCCCCGTTTTAATGGATTTTTTCGGTTTGATTATTTTGCCGAAAAACACTTCAAATAGTGAAAAGTAATTTTCCTTATACCCTAGAACAGTGATGCTCATTTCGTGGTACGCGGTACCACGGTGCTAAAATTTACTATTTCTTACATATTAGTAGTAATAGGTATATCTATCGCAAGCTGTATCTCGCATGCTATCTGCTATGAGCGGTCTCCATTTGCGATCTGTCGCATATATGAGCAGCAGCTGAAGTGAATTGATATATAGATTACCTAAAAGAGAATGAAGGCTACCTTAAAGTTTGATATTTTTAATTTTAAAGTTAAAAAAAAGACCAATAATAAATAAACAAACATAATTTCCAAATATGTGTGTTTTTTTTTTCCATGGTTAGTTTTTATACCCAGCGTAAGCGGGGTATATTAGTTTTGTGCGAATCTTGTAACAGGGAGAACTAAGCTCCGGAGGTATAGACATATATATATATAGAAATGATCAGGATCAAAAACTGAATCGATTTAGACATGTCCGTCTGTTCGTCTGTCCGTCTGTCCGTCCGTCCGTCTGTCCGTCTGTCCGTCTGTCCGTCCGTCCGTGGTCGGATCTCCTCCGAAACGGCTGGACCAATCAAGTCGAAATTTGGCACACAGGTGTATCGGGATCCGAGTATGATCCTAAGTAAAAATGGGAGACATCCGCCCACTGCCACGCCCACAAATGAATATAATGTGTTTTCAGTAAAATGCTTGTAACTTGCGAACCACTCAACACATTCCATTGATATTTGGTGTACTGGTAAACTACAAAAAGGGACATCTCCTGGCTAAAAATGGACGCCGCCCTCCTCGAGCCACGCCCACAAATAAGCCCAAAAATAAGGGCTTATCGTAACTTGTGAAGTAAAAGGCGTAGAAGCTTCAAATTCGCAACATCGGTTGACCAAGACGAATGAAAGGTGTACGAAAAAATTTTATGAGTCCCGCCCACTGCCACGCCCACAAATGGAGATTTTTCGTAACTTCCGAAGTAAAAAGCGTAGAAGCTTCAAATTCGCAGCATAGGTTGACCAAGGCAAATGAAAGGTGTAGGAACAAAAATGTATGTAGCCCGCCCACTGCCACACCCACAAATAGAGAATTTTCATAACTTCCGAAGTAAAAGGCGTAGAAGCTTCAAATTCGCAACATAGGTTCACCAAGGCGAATGAAAGGTGTAGGAAAATTTTTTTTATGGCCCGCCCACTGCCACGCCCACAAATGAAGATTTTTTGTAACTTCCGAAGTAAAAAGCGTAGAATTTTCGAATTCGCAACATAGGTTCACCAAGGCGAATGAAAGGTGTACGAAAAAATGTTTTGTGTCCCGCCCACTGCCACGCCCACAAATAAAGATTTTTCGTAACTTCCGAAGTAAAAGGCGTAGAAGCTTCAAATTCGCAACATAGGTTCACCAAGGCGGATGAAAGGTGTAGGAAAATTTTTTTTATGGCCCGCCCACTGCCACGCCCACAAATAAAGATTTTTCGTAACTTCCGAAGTAAAAGGCGTAGAAGCTTCAAATTCGCAACATAGGTTCACCAAGGCGGATGAAAGGTGTAGGAAAATTTTTTTTATGGCCCGCCCACTGCCACGCCCACAAATGAAGATTTTTCGTAACTTCCGAGGTAAAAGGCGTAGAAGCTTCAAATTCGCAACATAGGTTCACCAAGGCGAATGAAAGGTGTAGGGAAATAATTTATGTTACCCTCCCACTGCCACGCCCACAAATAGAGAAGCGAAACAAAGTGCGCTCATAATGTCGGGACGCTGGGTATTTCAAAGTCGGGCTTGACCGACTTTAGCTTTCTTACTTGTTTATTTTTCTAATTACAGAGGAATGTCTTTCCTTCGTGAGTGGGAATGAGCGAAAATCGTAGTACATCGATGTGGATGAAAGCAATGTGTTCTGTAATGAGTTAATGCATTCTTTTTCTTATTCCCCAAGGGCGAAATTTCCACCTGGGAGTGCTCGGACATGAAAATTTGTAAGGGTAGTAGATTTTTAAAGAAGATGTGGTAGATGCGTATAAAAAGTTGTAGATTTAATATTGTTTAAAATAGTAATACAATATATCGCATCTGATCATGTAGAAAATTGGGAAACGTACATTTTTTCTTATTATAAAAATATGTCTCAATATTTATTGGATGTCGTAAATCGCCAATACTGTCATTCTTAACAACATTCTTGACAATAGGATGTTGCCAGCATATTTTTGAATAACACATACCATTGAACCACATTTTTAATGATCTCAATTAATCTAAATGATCATCAAATAAATAAAACAAAAGTGGTATTCAAGCAGAGGGGGCAATTGGAGTGGGCAAATTTTGCACTAGCAAATTTTGCACTTTTGCATGAACAACCCTCTGAAGAACGAGTGCAAAAATTCAACGATAACAGCTGTTTGCTTTTAAGACCCATACGGACAGTCAAACATGTGTGGTCTTTCACATTTATATTACGCAGATATAATTGATATCAAAAAATTAAGATGCAAAAATTTTTTGGAAAAAAAATATTTATTTGTAAGAACGATAGTCGTATTATTAAATAGATGCATGGCATTCATTCAATTTCACTTGTTTGTCACTTATTGAACCTTATAAATCATGGCTTTTGTATTTCTTCGTACATTCATACTCATTTGACCCTGTAGGGTCGCCATAGCACTCATTTGCACACAAAATCCGGCAAATGTTGCACACCAAAATCGATGTGCAATAGTTGCCCAGCTGCGGAAACGATTTTCCATACAAACCAATTTGCCCAAATGCCCAAGATGCCCAAATGCCCAAGATGCCCACCTGCTTGAATACCACTAAGGACATAAAAACAGGTGGGAGATTTGGTGGTAGAAGTGGTTGCAAGTGAAAACAGAAGAAAATAGATCCACCATGAAAGTGGTAGAAGTCCGAGCACTGACTATAAACTAGTGATGCCACGAATAGTGGATTTGGCCGAATACCGAATATTCGGTCAACCTCTCGGCCGAATAACGAATATTCGGCAACCGAATATTCGGCACGTAGTAAAAACAGCTTGGGCCTACTCGCGACTAGCTAGAGTCAAGGCAAAAGATGCCGCTGAAAAATTTGCCCACTGTTTATAATGTTTTCGAAGAAAGTTTAGAAGAACCTAGCGTACATTTAATATTTCTAAAGAATAAAATGCTAATCTGCTGTATTTTTAGTTCTCGTTAATTAATTTTTTTTACGTTATTGTGAGAAAAATTTAATTTGTAGTTACTACTGATTTTTTTAATAAGTTATTTCTACTATTCGGTATTCGGCCGAATATTTTAACTATTCGGCCGAATACCGAATACTGAAAAATGACGCCGAATAGGCCGAATACCGAATAGTGGCCGAATATTCGTGGCATCACTACTATAAACCATCGCAAGTGGTGACAGTAATACAACTCACAGACATATGGTGTAAAGTCTATAGCCTTCACACTACAATGAAAGAAGTCTTTGTTCGGGTGACAAACTACAATTGACTGTGGATTTCTATTGTGGACTCCTTTAAAACAGCTGATAATTGAATATTAAAAAAAAAAAAAAACAATAAACATTTTGGTAGCATTTATCCTTAATTTTATCTCAAAAGAATCCATGAAAATATCGTTTGTTTGTTATATAAATCCATACGATGGAATTTATTTCATGAATTTCGCATAAACTACTTCAAATTAGAAAGTTAAACATCTTGTTTCCGAAAAGATAGTCGATATTTTGTTTAGTTTTGTGCAGCGTTGCCAAATCAATCTAAGAAGTCAACAATAAATCCTCCCTTATAGCACTGACAGACGTAGGTATTTTACACAATGATGGTGTGAAGTCTAGGTGACACACATAGGTGTTTCTCAAAAGTCTACCTTAGCCAACATATACTACGTTTATACGTATGCCTTATTCGCGAATAAGAATATTGCGAATAGCGAACTTTACCGTATAAACGGTCTTATTCACGAATAGCCAATTCACGAAAGTTATTCGTGAATAGTGAGACTATTCGCGATAAACATGAGAGGTGATGCCACATTTTTCGCTGATTTCTCTCTATTTGACGATCAGGCAGCGCTTTTTGAAAATTTGAGTTCAAAAATCTAACAAATAAGATGGAGAACGGAAAGGAAACCAACCGCTGTGTATGGATAATACTTAAATCAGAGACTGACACTTTTTCACTTTTGAAAAATTAATTGGTAAAAGCATTCTTGATGCTATGAAATCATATGTTTTTCATGTGTGCTACCATTTCATTTCGTTTCGGCAGTCAGGTAGCGCTAAGACCAACTAATGTCGGTTGCCGTATAAACGGTGACTTCACTGTTCGCGATATTCTTATTCGTGAATTAGGTTTAACGTATAAACGTAGTAATAGACTTTTTATAGACTTCACACTACATTGAAAGGGAGGATTTATTGTGGACTTCTTAGATTGATATGGCAGCGCTGCACCAAATTAAACGAAATATCGATTATTTTATCTTAAACCAGATGTTTCAATTTCTAATTTCAAGTAATTTAAGCTTGAGGTACAATAGTTGCGACAGAACGACACGACGATGCGCTTTGTCGTCGTGATCTGTCAAATGTAAAATCAATACACGCAAACCTATGGAACAATGTAGAATGCTCTCGGATACGACAGCACGATGCGACAAATATTCGAAAAATTGAATTTTTGTCGCTCCGACACGGTTTGACATTCTGAAAGCAGGGATGGTTGCGTTGAAAACAGGGCTGATATCTGAAACATCTGTTTTGAAATGTAAATGGAAGTTGTGAAATGAATAAGCTCAGCGAGGAAAATATTCAAATATTAGTGGTATTCAAGCAACAGTGCAAATCGCAGTGTGCAATATATGCACTGCTTTTTTTGTACGCAATTTGACAAGTGCAATGCTTGAATACCACTATTAATAGATTTGGTGCGCGAAAAGCATATGTTTTATGACAAGGGCCATCCGCACTATAAAAAAGAGCGATTGGAAAGACCAAGTGTGGCAAGAAATAGCAAGAAAACTACATTCAAATAGTCAATGTCAAATTGCTGAACATTCATACGAGTGGCCTTACAAAACATTTCAGGATCGTATGTTTTCATTCCAATAAATGTTGTAGCGTAAGATCCCAATTGGTCCCGACATTCGAACATTGGTCGAACCCACCACTTTCGCGTGCGCTTTTTTGCCTCAATGTATTTTCGATGGCCTAAAAATGCTGCCGTTGCATACAACAAAATTCGGTGCGAGCTTAATGTTCTCATTTTCCTACTTTTTTTTTATCGCAAGGTTTAAAATGTTATTGTCAATTTTTTTTGTCGTTTGTGAGTAACATATGATTGCAAACGGTAAGATTTCCCCTGCTATTGTACATTGGTTTACAACACGACAAATCGGAATCGACAAATCGTTTTGTAGTGTCGTTCTGTCGCACCTATTGTACCTCAAGCTTTAAGCGAAATGCATGAAATTAATTCCATCGTATGGATTTATATAACAAACAAACGACATTTCCATAGATTATTTTGAGATAAAATCAAGTCTAAATGCTACCAAAATGTGTTTATTAGTGGTATTCAAGCAACAGTGCAAATCGCAGTGTGCAATATTTGCACTGCTTTTTTTGTACGCAATTTGACAAGTGCAAATATTGCACACTGCGTTTGCACTGTTGCTTGAATACCACTATTGTTTTTGTTGTTGTTTTAATTTTCAATTATCAGCTGTTTTAAAAAAGTCCACAATAGAAAACCACAATCAATTGTTGTGTGTCACCCCAACATAGACTTCTTTCATTGTAGTGTGAAGTCTATAGACTTTACACTATATGTCTGTCAATGCTATAAGGTGGACTTTTAAGAAATGTGTGTCACCTAGAATTCACACCATCGTAGTGTGAAATACCTATATCTGTCAGCAGTATAAGCACCGCATTGCGAGATCGCACTTTGGTAGATTTTATTTAAAACTATTGAATCTAGTAGATTGGTAGTTTTGCTCCAGATTTGAAGGTTTGCATTATATCGTCGATGTTAAATATACTTGGAAATCTTAAGATAAAAAATGGAAAGGGTGGCAAAGCTCCTGACACACAGCTAGCACTGTTTAAATAATATTACGCTGACTGCTGAATACAAAATATAGTGTTAACAGGGTTTGGTCCTCTAAAACTATATTTAAGTGTCTCCAAAATTCATTCTTCTAATCTTCTATATACATACCACGCCAAACCAGATTATTATGAAGTTATAAATGTTTATATAGAGGATAACGTAATAGTAAAACTGACTGAAGAAATTAAGTTTATTTTTGTGCAAAGGTTATATGTGTTGTAAGAACTTTTTTATGTTGGTGAAATTAATTATTTGTGGTTATATGTTTTTTGATAAAAAGCATTAACATCCCAGCCGGAATTTATCCTATGCATGAACAAATCATTAATGCAGAAGTAGTGAAGCATTCATTTCGAAAGAGGCCAATTGATGATTTTTCAAATGATCTTCTAGTGAAAATATCACAGAAGCAAGAGCGTGTTGCAACAGACTCTTCTGCAAATGAAATTTTCATTTGAAAGAGGGTTGTATACTCCCATTTTTAATGAAGATCCTATGTAATTTGCATGACAAGATGTTTTTCAATCTGGGTGCTACAATTCTCAAAAGTTTTATAATTTTTTTGTACTTAAAATGTTTTGATAATTGAAAATCTTAAGTCTTTCCAAAGGCGAAAATGTGTCACGGTCACGAAGAGACGAAATATGGCCATATCCGCCAATTTTTTAAAATATTCATTGAAAAAATTCTAGTTTGAAAGCGCTTATTAAAACATTTAAAAAATTTTAAAAATTTATTTTCCTTCTCCTCTTAGATCCCCCGCCGTATACATATTATTTTTTCAAATGAAATTCTCACTCCCGTTGGCACCATAGTCTTTGTTCAGAATGATATTATGATTTATGTTAGCAGCATATACTCTATTTACAAATGAAATAATCATGCACATTGGATCCATTTTAGCCAGCCAGCACGTGCACTTTTCCCAATTGAAGTTTTCATGCGGATCAGGGTCATACACTCCTTTACCTAATGAGGAACACATGAATTTTTTAAGTACTGAAAATAGCGGCCATCTCCTAACAAACTTCATTAGAAGTAAGGGTTAGTAATGCGAGTAGTCGCAGTATGAATTTTCACCACTTCGGAAGTACTGCAGAAGTAGTGAAATTTCCGGCTGGGATCAAGCAAATTTTTTGGTAGAATTTTGATAGATTGTTTTGAAATGGTTTGGTAAAAAATTTGTTCGGCCTATGGCAACACTGATTATAGCAACAGTTTGTTTTTAGTTCCAATTTTACTTGATCCGCTGTTTGCATCAGATAATTATGTTACGAAATTTAACTTTAATTGTTCAACGCTCTTTGATTTCATGCCATACCTCAAAAATAATGAAGATACGTTTAGAATATAAATATAATTGGCTCAGGTTACTTCGAGATTTCTCAATCTCCGCACCAAACAATTTTAAAAAGTCGTCAATGAAACATGCGAAAGAATTAAAGACTTCTCATTTGGATGCAGAAGATTATTTTGTGCCTTACGACATACAATTTGAAAAGGCATTGAATCATGAAGATGTCCTTAAAGCACTTCGAGAGAGATTTCGATTTTCTCCAAAAAATTTGAATGATGACATTCTTGGTGAAATCGTTCGTGTTCATTACAATAAAAAGAATTTATTGGAAATATTGGACACTTTGGTCTTAGAAGGAATGTCTAAGGAGAGTCTTTTGGAGAATCCTTGGATATTAGCAATGGAGAAAAGTAAGTCAATAACACAGATCAACAAATTAAATTTGTTTGTTTTTGAGTGAAATGCATTTTTTTTTTAGATTTAAGAGTAAAACTGTCCTAGGATATGATTGATAGTTTGAAGTATGATATGTAAAAGTAAAATTGTAATAGCTAAAATTAGCTAAATAAAGATGCGCACTAAAAAATTAAAACTTTTGGCTAGAAGAAGAACGATGTAGGAACGATGCAAAGCGATGAGCAAGTAAGTTAGAAATAAGTTAGAAACGAATTTGAAAGGAATTTGGAATTAGGAAATCTAGAGTGCCAAGACTTTGGCAGGAATTTGGGAGGAAGGTATTACTTTGAACTTCAGCTGTGCTCTCTTCCATCAATTTTGCAACATATTAAAATAGATTTTGAAAATAGATTGTGGACTTAGGTTTTTAAAACTGAGCTAAGTACGAACGAAATAGCTGCATTCTGTAAATAGAATTTGATAAAATTTGTTTGCAACACATTATAGAGGGATTATCATATGAGATCTACTGAATTATAAATGTTTTTAATTCGTAAAATCTTCTTGCTATAAATATCAATTCCTTTCTAATTCATCATTATTCCTATTGTCACATTTTAAATACAATTTTGAGTTTCCTATTATTCGACTATTTACTTTTATTTGTGTTGAGAAAATAGTTTCTCAAATTTTATATCTCAAATTTTAATTAAATAACATTAAACTTCACTGGGCGGCGTTCTATGGAAATGGAGTACGTTCTATTGAAATGGAGTACCCAAATACAAGCTTAAAATCAAAATTTTACGTTAAAGTGGATAACACAGATTGAAGCATTATTACCTCCAGCTAATGATCCCCTTCGAGAACATAACTAAACAACTTCTTCATATACACGAAATTCATACGAGTTTTTTTTTTTTACCAAAAATCGAAAGTCGGAATCGGAATTAGTTCTTTCTATATTTCCATAAAAAAATTTTGAAAAAATGTTTTTTACCTTGAGAGCTATAGGCCATGCAAAATAAAATATAAAAAACACGTCAAATTTTAGGAATTTTTGCAATTCGCACCTACCAGATAGAGGTTTTTTCGGGTCGGTTTGTACTAAAACTATTTAAAATGAGTTCAGAGCTATAAATTGTGATAGATAAGAAATCAAATATTGAACGGATTACGAGATATAGCCATAAGTAAGTGAAATCTCGGTCCCACTTTTTGAAGTCTATTTAAAAAAAAAAGTAGAGGTGACTTGACAAAACTGAGTATGAGGTGTTGTTATACTCACCGAGCACTTTCAAAAACAGTCGTCAAATTTTTGTTTACAAAACATGACCTCTAAAATGTCGCACAGTGTTATTGTGGGACTCCCCTGTAAAAGTAAATATCTTCAATCCCGTAGCCCACGATTACCGTTAGGGGTTTCCTAACTTTTGAACGCACGCTCCAAGCGTTTTTTCAATTCAGTCATTTGTCAAATATTTTTTTTTTTTCATATTTTATTAATTTTTACTTAAGCACGTTGGGGTCTCCCGTGGCTCAGGGGCCCCATATAATTGATAAGGCTGATACGGCGGTAGCTACGCCCCTGGTCTGGGCTCTCTTGAGTTCGCTTTAATTGATGCTTTTGATATGAATGGGAAGTGAGCCAGAACAGTGATCAACAATCATGCTTGAACAAAAACAAACTCAACCTAAGACAGTTAAAGTTCATAACCTCTTAGATTGAACAAAAAATAATAGCGTTTTATTTTATTTTTATGCAAAAAATGTAGCACAAAATGAACTACAATAGTTAAACACACAATTGGCATGGTATAAGTTCAGTGTCTTTCATTATATCAATACACATTACTCTTTTTGTAATATAGGTATATGGGAATTTCCTGGTCATCGTACGTGACATTCGTACGCCAATAGGGAGGAATAGATTGTACAATATTTGGAGGGGCTCCAAGAAAATGATGTCGTTATGTTCACTCAGGGGGTTAGTCATTTGAAAAAAAATAAATAAATAAAGCAGATTTAAAATTTGGAAGTCAAAATATCGAGCGAAAAAAGGCTATATCGTACGTGACCAAAAACGGAAGTAGTTTTGAGGTACTCGTAAAAATATGCATAAATCTGCGAACTGTTGAATTTTTATTTTGCAATTTCTTACACTTAGGACCGTTTTCTCATCATTTTTTAACTGAAAGTTAAATTATCCTGATGATAATTTCATACAAATTTGATTAATAAGTCAAAGAAATTGAAATTTAACTGGCAGATAGAGCTTTAAAGTAGGATGAGAAAACGGCCCTTAGTGAAATGTTTCTTCTTTATAATTCGTTATATACATATATATTTATTACAAAAAAGACAGTCCCGGTTAAATTTATCGTTTTTACGGACTTATTCGGCTTTAAGTTTTTGCTGCCACCTTAGCCTGTCATATTCTAATTTTTCCCTTGAATGAATACGCAGCTCATTTCTTGTTCATTTGTAGATCCTCCCTTGTTGTCTCTTGACGAATTTAAGACATCTGATTAAAAAAAAAACAAGTAAGGGTTTTATAGTCAGGCGAGCCTGACAACAGAATACCCGACCCAGACACACATATTCAAATAATTTTTAAAATCAAGAGGTGTTTTAGGCCATGAGACGCCGCCCCATATACCGACTTTTGTTAAATTTCTTTATGAAAACCGCCCTGTTGCCACGCCCACTTTTCCAATTTTTTTGAATTTTAATCGGAGGCCTTAATATGCGCTCAAATTCTAAGTTTCAGTGGAATATTTGCAAAAAATCAGAATTTGGGGCAGTTTTGAGATTTCAACTTCAACTGACATCATGGAACTCAAAGCCATTGTCCGTTTTTGCCGCTGTCGCTACGCAGCCAGATCCCACCAGCGGCGAAAAAACGGGAAAAAGGAGGGCAGCACTCCTAGCACAGCTGCTCGCGCTTTTTCCCGCCGGGCTTGACTGGCAACACCGGTCAAGTTCAAAAATATAACCAAGTAGATTTTCAGAGTGACAAGTTCGCGAAAACCCGCCGTTCCAAACAATTCGAAAGAAAAAAGGTACGGGCCGCGTTCGCGTGAACAAATGCATTCGGGCGTTTTTTTTTTTTGGTTTTTTGTTAAATCAGCAGCAGCAGGAACAGCATAATCAACAACAACAGCACCACCAGCATCGGAAATCCAGCACCAGCAGAACTACCATAGAGAAGCAACGTCAACCGCGACCGCAGCAGAAGCAACGGCAGTCTAAGGTACGTGATCTTTTGTTAATTTACAACCGATTTCCCTTTGCCCCATTTCGGTCGCAAGACCAGTAAAGCTTTACGGGCCCAAACATTGGCGATCCTGTGTCCAGGAGTCCTGGCTTCTGGGAGAAAAAATTCCATCCAGAGCCCATTCCAGTGCACGCGGTGTGAGCCTTCCAGTGCCCTTCAAAGTCTAACGGACATTGGAAGTGCAGTGCTTGGAGGTTTTTTTTTTCTCATTCGAACTAAAGTGCCTGTCTCTCTCTCGTGGCAAGGGAAACTAAAAGGTGAGCGGCAGCGGGGTGACCAGTGCGTATATTTGCGTTGCTGTGTGTCTTCAGTTGATAGGCCTAACGGCGTTTGCACGTGAGCAAAGAGAAGACAAGCAAATAAAAAGACAAGCACGTTGGTCAGCTATATATCGCAGCGCTGCTACCGTTTGTTTTTTCGGTCGCTGTTTGATTTTTTCGATTTGAATCGCGCAGTTGGCGTGCGAAGCAAAGCGGATTTCTTTCGTATGCGAAAATTATTAGTAGTTTGCACTGGCTAGCCTTTTGAGAAATAAAGAATTGACAATTAAATTTCGACTGTTTTTTATTTGCGCATTTGCTAAATTGGTGTACTAGCTAACCAATTTAAATAAAGCCTGACTTATATTCAAACAACTTGAATCTCATTGCGGCAATAAAATTTACTTGGAAGGTTGGTTGTGAAGGTTAGTATTTGGTTGTTTAAGCGTAACAGGTAAAATTCATACATCGAGTCAAGACAATCATCGACATGACTTCTACCGCGAAATTGAACCACATTGTAGGGTTATTTAAAAGATTGTGCTCATGGAATGACAGACATGAGGGGTTGAATTCTTCGCGATTTTGATTGGATGCCCATCTGGAGGACCTCGAGCTCCAGTGGAAGGATCTGTGCAAGGTTTTTGACGAAGTATGCCTAGGAAGCGGAACGGATTCAGCCGCCTACGAAAATTTATCAGCCATTATGGAGGAATGCCGCGCTTTGTACTACGAGGCGAAAGGTTATCTTAATGAGCAATTAGAGGTATTTTCGTGTCCGGTTTCGTTGTCCAGTACACACATGCCACGAGTTCGAGAAACCGAAATCGATACCAGCTTCAGAGTTCCATTGTGTGACGTAAAGGTGTTTGCCGGCGGTTATAATAAGTGGCCAGCATTCCGCGATCGCTTCAAGTTCTTGTATATCCACAACTCCAGCATTGGTCCGGTCCAGCGACTCATCCACCTTCACGATAAGACGTCTGGTGCGGCCAACCAAATTGTTAGAGGATTTCCCCCAAGTGAAGGGAGGTTCGATGACGCGTGGGAAGCTCTCAAGGCGCGGTATGAGAATCGACGATTGCTCATTGATAACCAACTTAAGCTTCTCTTCGACTCGCCAGACATTAAAGAAGAGACAAGTGGAGCGATTTTACAACTCCTGTCCACTGTCAACGATAGCCTCGCCGTGATGAAAAGTCAAAGAGTCGTAAATTTGGTGGATCCCATTTTGGTGCATTTTTGCGCACGGCGTCTACCTGCTCAAGCCGTGCTGGACTGGGAGCATTCGCTTTTATCTCAACGGGAACCTCCTACGTGGCAACAAATGAAGGAATTCATGCAACGACGCTTCGAGATCGCTGAACGCATTGCCACTTTCACCGCCATCAGCCACTACGCCCCCTCATTGACTCCTTCTTCACCACCTACGAACGTCTTTCTGGCTCGTGAACTGACGGCGAACGTGTGCCACCTGTGTGGAAATGATCACGCACTGCGACAGTGCCCACAATTTTTGGAAATGACGGTCGACGATCGTCATAGATTTATTACGCAATATAAGAGATGTTATAATTGTTTAACTGCCTCCCATCGCTCGGCAAAATGTACCAGCCCCTATCGATGTGCGAAGTGTAAGAAGCGGCATCACACACTGCTTCATGGACATGCTCCCGCGGTCTCACCGAATGATGCTTCTCCTCCGTCCTCCCAGACCCCCGGCCCGTCGACGACGAGCTCCGCTGTTGCATCATCGGCGACGTCACCGTCCCCAATTGGAGCTTAGATTTCCTCCCATCAAACCAACGCACATGTGGCTGACAGCCACACTCAGGTCCTATTGCCTACTGCCCTCGCGCACATCCTCCATCAGGGCGAGCGGTTCACTGTGAGAGTGCTCCTGGATCAGGGCTCTCAACGAACATTTATAACGGAGCGCATGCAACTGCAGCTCAAACTGCCCACCCACGCCAAAATTTGCACCGTGTCCGGCATGGGCGGGCAGTCGTCACAAACGGCGAAAAGGGAATGCGTGCTCACTCTGGCATCCCCGCGCTCCCAATTCCAAGAGGAGGTGGCGGCCGTCGTACTACCAAAATTAACAAATTGGCTGCCGTCGTGACGAGCACGATATGTGGACTCCACAGAATTAGCTTCTCTGGAAAATCACGCTGTCGGGACTTCGGGTCAACATCGGAGGCAGTCTGTTGGCTCAAAACTCCGTAGTCGGATGGTACCTTAGTGGCCCTGTCTCTGGCGAGTCGACGCAATCGTTCGCCACATGCACTACCATCACGGAGCCGACGGAGTCGCTGCATGATCTTCTCAAGAGCTTTTGGGAACAAGAAGAGATACCCCAGAAACTTCCGGCTTCTCCCGAGGACGAATACTGTGACAAATTGTACTCCCGAACCACCGTTCGCAACACCGATGGTAGATATGTCGTTCGATTGCCGTTTAAAGAACAATTTTCTAAACTTTCTTTGCAGCTTGGCGCGTCTCGATCATTGGCGCTCAGGCAATATACGTGTTTGGAAAGGGGACTCAACGACAACCCGCGATGCATGAAACTTACAATGCCGTACTACGAGAATATATCACAAGTGGCCATATGGAACCGGCCACGCCCCCTTTTGAAATCTCCCACAACGGAACCTGCTCTTCGTTTCATCTGCCTCATCACGCGGTTGTTAAACCAGAGAGTACCTCTACCAAGGTGAGAGTGGTTTTCAACGCATCCTAGAAAACCACCGCCAAGTCATCTCTGAATGATGTGCTGCACGTGGGCCCAGTTCTACAAGCCGACTTAGTTATCTTGTTGCTCACTTGGCGCACCTATCGATTCGTTTTCAACGGCGACATTGAAAAAATTTACCGCCAAGTTTTGGTCCACAAAGCGGATCGCGCATTTCAACGAATTTTGTTCCGAGATGATCCTACCGCACCGGTCAAGGATTTCGAGCTGAAGACGGTCACCTTCGGAGTGAATTGTGCACCATATTTGGCCATCCGAACCCTCCACCAGTTAGCCGACGACACTGGCGATGCGGCTACCCGAGCTGCGTTCATTTTAAAAAATTAAACTTATGTCGATGACGTATTGTCGGGCGGCCATACGCTGGCGGACGCTCTCGAGGCCCAGACGCAACTCTTCACCACGCTTCAGTCGGCAGGATTTCCGCTTCGGAAAATTGCCGCAAATCACAGGACATTGCTGGAAGGGATTGAGGCCAGTCATTTATTAAACGCAGAATTTCTCAAGTTCGACGCCCATAGCAACGCAAAGATGCTGGGAATCCGGTGGAACGCCGTGACTGACTGCTTCTCGTATCGGTTGACGACGAGGACATCCACTTCTGAGACCAAGCGGCAGATCCTATCGGACATCGCCAAGTTATTCGATCCGGCCGGATGGCTGACGCCGATCGTGATACGAGCCAAAGTGCTTATGCAGCAGCTATGGCTGGAAGGCACTGCGTGGGATGAACGAGTCACCAATGACGCACTAGCCAAATGGAACGCCTTCTTAGAAGATCTGCCTTTCATCGAACAGATTGAGATTCCACGGTGGCTTCAGTATGAGCCTGCCGCGAGCATTCAGGTGCACGGATTCTGTGACGCGTCAGAGCGAGCGTACTGCGCTGCCATATATCTTCGAGTTGAAACACTCGATCACGCCAACACTCTTTTATTGACCGCTAAGTCGAAGGTGGCGCCTCTACAGACGGTGAGCCTGCCACGCCTCGAATTGTGTGCCGCGGTGTTGTCCAAACTGGTAAAATCCATCAACGAGCAGCTGCGAGTCCACGAGCATGACACCTTTCTATGGATTGATGCCTCAATTGTGCTGGCCTGGCTCAAGCGACCCCCTAATGCCTGGAAGACGTACGTGGCCAACCGAGTGTCGCAGATTATCACCAACACTGGCCATCTCCCCTGGCACCATGTGAGATCGCAGGACAATCCGGCTGATTTGGGTACTAGAGGATCCTCGGCGCAAGATCTGAAAGCAAATCACCTGTGGTGGCACGGACCGTCGTGGCTAAAGGAACCTGCTAGGGATAGGCCCCAGCCGAAGACTCCATCCGCTCCCATTATCGAAGAACGAAAAGTGCAATCGTTCACCGCCATTATCGCACACGAAGACCTCCTCGAACGCTTCTCGTGTTTCGATCGCGCATTGCGAGTCCTAGGGTTCGCATGGCGATTCATTCAGCGAACACGAAAGGCAGCTGGCCCACCGGAATTCTCCCATGCGCTCTCTCAACGATAACTAACAGCGGTGAAAATTCGTCTTATCGTTGCGGAGCAGAAACGATATTATCCGGAAGAATATGAAGAGCTAAGCAATCGACGGCCCGTCCATAAGAAGAGTCAACTGCTTAGTCTTAACCCCGTGCTCGAAAGCGATGGGCTGCTGCGGGTTAATGGACGGCTGGTCCATGCCGACCTCACACCCGACGAAAAACACCCGATCATCTTGCCAGCACCCTTTACATTTTGTCGCCTTTTTTTGGATTTCATTCATCTATCTATGTTGCATGCGGGAAACCAATTTATGTTTCGGACGGTGCGACAGAACTTTTACGTCGCGAGACTTAAGCGTAAAATCAAAAGCTGCATCAGCCGCTGCCACGCATGCACTATTCATGCCCACCGAATGAGAACACAACTGGTGGCAGCTCTGCCTGCTGAACGCTCAACGCTTTCACTACCGTTTACTCATACCGGCGTCGAATTTGCGGGCCCCTTCGACATCAAAACCTCCACCTTATGCACCGCTCCGTTTTTGAAAGGATACGTATGTGTATTCGTTTGTTTCGCCACCAAGGACATCCACCTGGAGTTGTGTTCGGAGCTCTCAACAGCGTCCTTTCGGGCCGCATTCGATAGATTCGTCGGACGCCGCGGCCTGCTTAAATGTGTATTTTCGGACAACGGGCGCAACTTTGTCGGCGCAAAGAATGCACTAGAGGCTGAATTCGAAGAATTTATATCGAACGTTTCCACGAAAATTCGGCAACACTATACGGTTCAAGGTTTCGAATGGCATTTGATTCCGCCTCATGCTCCGCATATGGGCGGGCTCTGGGAGGCGGCGGTGAAGAGTTTCAAGACTCATTTCGTGAAGACAGCTGGCGCCTTTAAATTCTCATTTGAAGAATTTACAACACTTCTCGCACGCATCGAAGGAGTTCTCAACTCGCGTCCCTTGACACCCATGTCTGAGGATCCGGAAGATCTGCTCGCATTGACACCCGGTCACTTCCTGAGAGGCGCTCCGCTGACAGCGTGGCCGGAAGACTCACAATCAGACCTACCCCTTACGACTCGCTGGGAAAAGATAAAAATCCTACACCATCGATTCGCACAACGATGGAAAATTGAATATCTATTGAGTCTGCACAAGCGCGAGAAGTGGAAGACTTCGCAGCCAAACCTCAAGGTCGGTGACTTTGTGGTAATCATGGATGAACAGACACCCCCGTTTGAATGGAGGAAGGGCCGGATAACCGCGCTGCATCCCGGAAATGATCATCTTGTACGTGTAGTCGACGTCAAAACTCAGTTCGGCATCATGACCCGACCTATAACTAAGTTATGCGTTTTACCGACCGACCTAACAGAAACATTATGACTAGCCGTCAATGCCCTTTTACAACCAACCTTCCCCTTTCTCGTTTCCGTCATGTTCATGTGCTTAAAGTTATCCCTCTCTTCGTTTCAGCCCATCATGCGCAAAGAAGACCTGCGAGAGCGATGCCCGCTCTGCCCGCAAAACCATCGGCTGTCCCGCTGCCGCCGCTTTCGACGCCTTTCGGTGGAGGGGAGAAAGAGCTGCATCCGGCTCCACAAGCGCTGCTGGTCGTGTCTAAAAGCGGGCCATCGTCGCGCGTTTTGTCCGTCTCGGCAGGTGTGCAAGGTGTGTAGCGGGCTGCATAACTCGCTCATCCATGAGGAACCTAGGCCAGAGTAGCCGGATGAACGGGAGGATGGTCCATGGCGCCCTAAAGTTAAACCGACACAAATGGCGTCGGGGAGCCGAGCCTCTGCACGGCGACGTCGTTCGCGTCAGCGCCTCCGGGCCATACGACGCAGCCAATCCTATATCCGGACCCGGTCGCCTCCTCCGTCACCTTCGCGCCGTCACTCTGCAGCGCGTCGACGCTCCGCTGCCAATCTACGCTCGCCGTCGCCGCCATCCCCACCGCCAAGAAGAGTGACATTCTGCACCCGCTCCACCCGGATGCCACCAGGGACGCCACCGCGCCACTGCTCACCCGTGGTCCGTCGCCGCTCGCCATCACCACCACGTCGCCGTTCGCCGTCGCCAGCACGTCGCCGTTCGCCGTCGCCAGCACGTCGCCGCTCGCCATCACCACCACGTCGCCGTTCGCCGTCCCCAGCACGTCGCCGCTCGCCGTCGTCATCATCACGACGCTGCCGTCGGGTCCCACCACATCCGCAGTCATCGCCGCCGCGCTTCCGAACCACTCGAGCTCCCCCTCGCAGTCCAGACCCACCACTGGATGCTCGAGAGACGTTTGAGGAATTTGCACGAAGGCATCGGATCCCGGAAGCTTCCAGCGGACGCTCCCAGCCCTTGTCACAGGAAGTGAAACGGCAAGTCCACGAGTGGTGCGTGGAGGCTCCAGCAGCGTTCTTAGCGGCGTGCCGGGCCCAACGTCACAACAAAATGAGCCTTAGGTTGCGTAGCGCAAGGCGGGCAGTATGCCCGTTTTTGCCGCTGTCGGTACGCAGCCAGATCCCACCAGCGGCGAAAAAACGGGAAAAAGGAGGGCAGCGCTCCTAGCACAGCTGCTCGCGCTTTTTCCCGCCGGGCTTGACTGGCAACACCGGTCAAGTTCAAAAATATAACCAAGTAGACTTTCAGAGTGACAAGTTCGCGAAAACCCGCCGTTCCAAACAATTCGAAAGAAAAAAGAAAAAAAGTACGGGCCGCGTTCGCGGTGTTTTTTTTTTTGGTTTTTTGTTAAATCAGCAGCAGCAGGAACAGCATAATCAACAACAGCATCACCAGCCTCGGAAATCCAGCACCAGCAGAACTACCATAGAGAAGCAACGTCAACCGCGACCGCAGCAGAAGAAACGGCAGTCTAAGGTACGTGATCTTTTGTTAATTTACAACCGATTTCCCTTTGCCCCATTTCGGTCGCAAGACCAATAAAGCTTTACGGGCCCAAACAGCCATGAAGAATGATCTTGTGAGGACTCACAAAATCCACCGACCATCATATCTGTAGATATTGTTTACTTTTTTTTATTATAAATTTCTCTTTATATTTTTTAATTCACTCTTATAATAAATATTAGTACGTAGGAACACGCTAAATTGACGTCACGGCGCGATCAGATTTCCCGCTTAACATTTTCTATAGTAGGAACAACACTGACGATAAGAAGTAGGTAAAAGTTATCGAATGGTAGGTTTATAATTTGGTAGATTTAAGAAAAACGTAAGATTGATTTTTGTATATGATAGCATCGAAACAAGGAACAGTTATGAGTAGGAGTACGAATTAGAATAGTATTAAGAATGATTGCCACCATTTAAAAGTCCTAGGTTTAAGTATTTCATAACCCATAATTTGAGAAATATGTTTGTAACTGCGTGTAAAGAGTGACTAACGTTGAACAGCTGAACTCACTATGCAGAAGATCAAGAGTGGCAGCACAACGAAAAGAGAAGCGAAGCGCTCTGCTAAGAGTTCGAAGTCACGATCGACTTCACTTGTTCCTGAGCAGCCGAAACGATCGGACCGATCCCAACTTTCTGAACTAAGACGGAAACGAGTAGCGAGCAACACGACGAGGAACCCCAGGAAATCATCACGGATCATCAAGACGGAAAAGGAAGAAATAAGAAATCCAGCCAAGCGAAACAGGAAGAGGGACGGAGAGACGAAGTCAGCAACAAGTCAGAGTGGTGAGATAACTTAAAGAAATTTGCAGGAATTATTTCACGTACTTTCGTGGCGGAACGAGGTTTTTCTACGTATTAAATTCAGGACCTTATATCCGTTTCCACGCACAGTTGAAACTTGCGTGCGATTCAGGTTATTCCTGTAGTTACCACGTGCAGTTGAAACTCACGTGTGCCCAGAGGAAATGTCTATTCAATTCAGGACCTCATACCCGTTTCCATGCACAGTTGGAACTTGCGTGCGATTCAGGTTATTCTAGTAGTTACCACGTGCAGTTGAAACTCACGTGTGCCCAGAGGAAATATCTATTCAATTCAGGACCTCATCCCCATTTCCACGCACAGTTGAAACTTGCGTGCGATTCAGGGTATTCTAGTAGTTACCACGTGCAGTTGAAGCTCACGTGTGCCCAGAGGAAATATCTATTCAATGCAGGACCTTATACCCGTTTCCACGCACAGTTGAGACTTGCGTGCGATTCAGGTTATGCTAGTAGTTACCACGTGCAGTTGAAGCTCACGTGTGTCCAGAGAGCCCATTGCGGTCAACCTCCGTTCGCCACAGGGATTTAATCACCATAGTTCAATTCTAAAGCTAAGATTACTATACCAACGCACGGTCGATTCGCCGCGTTTAAACGAGACCAGTTGCGCAACTAAGGTTAATCTACTGACGCAAGGTCGATTAGCTGCGCTTACACGAGACCAGTTGTACAAGCCAAGATTTATATACCGACGCACGGTCGCTTTGCCGCTTTTACACGAGATCAGTTGCATAACCGCATTTAATACCCTCTGCACGAGCCTCCTTGAGTCGATTTCAAGAATTTCACGGATAGAGCTCCGCTCTGTCAAACCACTGTTCAGTTTCGCTGACGCACCGAATTAATTGCAAAGAGGCTCTTTACGCGCAGATCAGTAGCTAGGCCCCGTGTAAAATACTTTAGTAGTAGTTAGTTAGTTAGACATTAATAAATTAGTTAGAAATATTTCATACTTTCCCGATTGAATCTATCCTGGTCAAAGACCCTAAAGAAGTCGACCAGTTTGCCTGTAAATATAGTTTTATTAATTAAGAATAAAGTTGAAATTGTTATAAACTGAAAATCTTTTGTGGGTTTCCTTTCAAAATAAATAAGTGTGAGGAACCGTCCTTGGTGACTCGGCTGAGTTAATACCCCGGCATGGAAAGGTCCCTTACAATCTAATGCAAAATATGGCTACCATACTCAACTTGCTCACCGCCTTCAGAATTAAACCATGAATCTACTTCGTATATCGGTATGGAATGCCAATGGTCTTCTCCAGCACGCTTACGAATTTCAAATTTTCCTGAATCAAAACAGCATTGATATTATTGTTATCTCAGAAACACACATTACGCAAAAAAGTTTTATTCGAATCAAAAACTACGTAATCTAAACCACAAACCACCCAGCAGGAACAGCAAGAGGCGGGTCGGCAATAATTTGTAAGAGAACTTTTCGTCGCAGCATCAAAGAAAGTTTCCAAAAGAGCTTCATTCAAGCAACAAGCGTTTCTATTCAGTGCTCCCCTCCCCATAGCACTCTCAGCCTTATACTGCCCACCCTCCAGCTCGATCGAAGAAAAGGATTTCATCCCTTACCTTCACAGTCTAGCTTCAAGGTTTATTGCAGGCGGTGATTATAATGCAACACACGGAATAGGGGTCGAGACTAATAACAAGCAGAGGGCGCGAGGTACTAAAAGCGATGCAGAAAGGAAACCTGAACCATTTGTCGACAGGCGAATTCACATATTCGCCATCAGCTCTCAGTAAAACTCCCAACCTAATTGATTTTTGTATCTATAAAGGACTAGATCCGAACCAATTAAAAAAAAGTAAGGGTGTTATAGTCAGGCGAGCCTGACAATAAAATACCCGACACAGACACATGTTTAAATCATTTTTGAACCACGCTCAAAAACAGGACCACTAAGTAAGAATATTCAAGAGGTTTTTAAGGCCATTGGAGGCCCCATATACTAAGTTTTGTTAAATTTTTTTATGAAAACCGCCCCTTTTCCACGCCCACTTTTCCACGCCCACTTTTCCACTTTTTTTGCAATTCTAATCGGAGGCTTAAATATACACTCGAATTCTAAGCTTCATTGAAATATTTCGAAAAAGGCAGATTTTGTGGCAGTTTTGGGATTTCTGTGACATACCCTAGTACTGGAGGGACCCTTAATAATGGACCGACCAAAGAAAGTTTTTTGGAGGATGTTTATGGCTACAAAGGAAGCATAAGTGCCAAATTTCGTTCAAGTCCCATTTGAATTTCGGGTGTAGGGGACAATTTTCGAAAAACGCCCTTCTGCCACGCCCACTTTTAAAATTTTTGGATATCGTATTACTTGCCTTGAAACATGTTAAAATGTCGAATTTCATCAAAATATGTTGAAAAACTGCGATTTTAGAGCAGTTTTTGTGATTTTCGTAACAGACCGTAATACTGGAGGTACCCCTAAAAAGGTCCCATCGGGTCCATTCTCGAACATGTTCTTACTCATGTCGCCGTGAGTACGTATACCAAATTTTGTCTCAACTCCTTCGATAAGATAACTGTATACAGACAGACAGACGGACGGATGTTTAAATCGAATCTCCTGATGACGCTAATCATTTCTATATACATTTTGTATGGTCTATCTCGACTGGTTCTTGCACACAAACGCAATATACCCTCGACACAGAGTGTGTCGGGTATAATCACATTCAGTTTTGATCTCTCATCTGACTATTCTCCACTCATCGTTTCAGTTAAGTGTAACGTCAAATATGAGCCGAAAAGTGCTTCAATACATAGTACCAGTAGAAGTACGAACTGGGAACTCTTTAAAGATATACTCCATCAAACGTTGCCAATTAACATCCCTCTCAAAAATGGTAATGACTTAGAAGTAGCAATAAGCATTTTCACAAAAGCAGTACAGAATTAGGCTGGTTATTAACACTTCAAAATCTTGACATCAAACGACATAGCCCTGTCCAACCTCAAATAAAAGCAAAATGAAGATAAAAACGACATTTGCAACGCAGGTGGCAACACATCAGGTATCCTGAAGACAAAAGGCGTCTAAACGCAGTAACGAGAATTAAAGATACTAGTTTAACAATGTAAACAAAACGATTTAGAAGAAAAATTGAAGCCCCTAATGCTCTCAAAGACATTGATTATTCGTCTTGGAAAGTAATCAAAAATATAAAACAACCCACAAACCAATTCCACCCATTAAAAATCCCCAAGGAGGCTGGGCCAGAACTGATGAAGAAAAGGCAAAAATATTTGCTGACCATCTGTCGAATGTCTTCAAACCACTGGCAAGAAATCAGACGAAACCATTGGAAACCCGTATTCTTTCGTTTTTGGAGGCACCTGGACAACTCGATCTACCAATCCCAAAGTTCGAAAAGCGCAGGTCATCAGAAAATGCCTACGATTGAAACGAAATAAGGATCCCGGATTTTATCTTATTTTCGCTAAAGTTATTCAGCAACTCCCAGATATTGGACACATATTTTTGACACAAATGTTTAAAGCAATTAGCCGATTGGCATACTTCCCACTTCAATGTCACACATAATAAGGATGCCTAAACCCGGAATACCACACGAAGAAGCCAAATCATATAGGCCGACAAGTCTGCTGCCAATCGCGAGTAAAAACTATGCAAAACTCCTTCCAAAACATATATTCACCAAAAGAAAACAGTTTGGGATTCACTTGACTAAAATTTGTTAGAAAATGAGTAGCCACTCCAAGCTTTCTCTTCAAAACAAGTTGTTGGTGTACAAATCCATCACAAAACCAATATGGCTGTATGGAATCCAACTATTGGGCTCTGCAGCCGAACCGAATATATCAATCATTCAACGATTCCAGTCAAAATTACTTCGAATTATAACGAAAGCCCACAAACGAAACCCTTCACCGCGATCTCAACATAGCAACAGTCGTATAAGAAGTGAAGAAGTGTAATGCACGGTACGCCGACCACCTTCTAACCCATCCCAATGTGCTTGCGACAGAGCTCCTACAGCCTACAGGAAATCTCTACCGGCTGAACGGTTTCAGCCATATAGTAATATAGGGGACACTTACAACAACAACCGAATTCCGTGGTGAACTAGTGATGCTATAATTTTTGGAGTATTCACTAAATTTTGTAACTAAACATACTTGCGTGTACATTTTGTTATGTTTTCTTTTTAATGTAAAACTTTTTAAGTTTTTTATGATAGTTTATGCAATTCTGTACCCTTTTCATTCAGAAGAGATCCAAAAATATATAGTTTATGCATTATATTTATCATGATATGTAATAAGTACTTGAGCCAATAATTATGTATCGAGCAATTTTGGTTATGATATCACTGAATATTTCATATCAACCACAGAAGTGGTGGAATTCAAAATTTTTGAGAATCGACCATATTCGACGCATGAGTACTCTGCTTTATCGTTTCTCAATAATATGAGCAAAATTTTATCTAATTTTTTTTTATTTTATAAAAATAACATATTTTGCTGAAAAAAATGAGTTCTTATGAAAAACCATTGATTAACACTTATATATAAAATTATTTGTTAGACCGGAACCGGAATTTTCAGAGGGCGTGCTACCTTTTTGATTTTTCCATAAGAATGCATGCACAGGGGGCCTACTTCAATTCAACACACGTTTTTTGCCAAGTGCCATCTTTAGTACTATATGGTTTCAGCCGAACAACTTGGTAATATTGAGATAATAAAAAAAGCCGGGAGTGCAACCGGAACCGAAACCCTAACCGTAACCAATTTTAATCGATTTTTTTTTTCTAACCGAAATAAAACCGAAACTGATATTTTGTTTTTTTTTGGAAACCGGTACGCGAACCGAAACTAGTTCAAAACGGTTTCTGAAACAATTTCCAACATCTTCCCCAAAATTTCATTTATTTCATGGCGCTCATTAATGCGCCACATAAACATTCAGTCTGACTGATCAGTCACTCGTGTGCGTGTTTATGTACTCTTGCCTATACATTCCCTTCATGTGTCGGTGTGCCGCACACGTGCTTTTTTCACTAAAACAATTAACTGACTCATTCAGTCAATGTCTATGTGACTCTTAATTAATTACATTGCGTAAACATGGTAAATGACGATAAAAAACAAATAGCCACATCTTACACCATGTCCTAACTTCAGCCAAAGATGCACCTTTTGGAAGCTTTTAGATTTTCGGCGCAAACATAATCACCCCTATTCTAAATAAATGGCGAAAAGTGATTTCACCCGGAATTGTAATTTCGCCATTTGTGAAAAATGGTATCATGAATTCCGGGGGAACAGTTTTTCACTTCGAAACATATTTAACTGTTCGAACATTAACAGCTGACATTGAAAAAGATTAAAAAGGTTATGTTTTTATTTTCAATTCGTATAAAATTTTTGGGAAAATGTTTCGCATAGCTATAAGAGTATTAATAGAAGAAGCGGAAGAAATGGATAATAGCGATGTGCAAGTGGAAAGGGTAATGCGTCGGCAATTGAGGGATATTTCCAATCCTTTGGACTTGCCAAATACAACGTAAGCAACTATTATAGATATATGAAATTTAAATTACGAATTCATTTGTTAGCTAAACTGAAACATTTATAGATTTATACAGCATTTCAGAGTCAACAAAGATGTTTTTAAATATTTGTCAGACGAACTGAAAACATCTTTGCCAGAAGGTAGAAAGGCATTTGCTGTACCCCTACACGTAAAGCTTGCAGCATGCTTAAGATTTTTTGCTGAGGGTGCATACCAAAAAGCCATTGGTCGAGACCGAGAAGTAGGCATGGCACAATCATCATTTAGCCGAGTGTTGTCGTGGTCATTTTGTTTAAAAGAAGTTTGCTTTGCTTTTTATTGATGGTTTTTGACCTAAAATTGAATATAATTTGAGCTTATGAAGTCATTTTTCTTTAAATTGTACTCACATTTTGACCAAGTTTTCAAATCCGCCAAAAGAAAACAGGCGAACCACAAACGGCGAAATGTCAAAAATTCCGCCAAAGCTTTTTTATTTAGAATACGGGGAAAACGATTCGAACATGTGAAAAAAAAAAGGCGAAAAATTGGTGATGCCAATAAGGCGAAAAGCGAATTTTTTGCGGGGGAAATATTTATTTAGAATAGGGGTGAATAAATAAGGATTGAACGCATTTACATGTTAAGACATATCGATAATGAAACACATTTTTTGTATGCCAGGCGCGAGGGGATGTGTCATGCAAGTGCTTTTCTCCCTCCCTTGCGTCCCTTGCTGGCGAAAATTGTTTTCACTGTTTGCCGGGTCAGAATTGTGAAACATGTTTCGAAATTATCCCATTTGAATACATGGGAAAGAAAGAGAAGCATAGATTGAAGTATGAAGAAGATTGTTCCGGAACAGTTAACAAACACCGTCTCTTTTCTTCTTACGTCTTTGTCTACTTACTTAATTTTCTCAAAACATATGTTCGTGAGTCTGACTCTAGAATATTGAAATTTCTTAACGTGTAAATGCGTATTGACAACGCCTTTAGTTTTTTGCTGTGAATATCAATGGTCTATAAAGCGAACCCGACACAGTACTGAATTGCTTACTGAATCCTGAAAGGTTTCGATACCGAAATCGAAATAATTTTTTTCAGAACGAAACCATAATCATTTCATAACCAAAACCATAACCCGAACGTTATGTTTCGTTTGCACGCCCTGAAAAAAAGTAATAAAATTAAAAATTAGAATAATGGTAGTGATGAATATAATAATAAACGGGATAGTAATAATAGTTAAAAATAATAACTAAACTTAAACTTAACATATATATATTGAAAACTTTAGTGCAAATTCCACAGGCTCGAAATTCACTTTGAACCTATAGTTTCTTCGGCAAATTTTCCTGAAAAGGCCAATAGAACCAGAATCACGATGTTTGCACACTATTTTTTTTTGCCGAATTTGTTAAACGTGATCAACTAGGTGTACGAGGTCTTTCAACAATTGATGAAGTTCATCAACTAGGTGCACGAGGATCGCAACGCGTTCAACGCATCGAAGTTCATTCTTGTATAGGAACTAGATGCGCACAAGTGTACGAGGGCATATATTAAGCTATTTAATTTACGAACTCCATGAAAAGTTGCGTGCGTTGATGGCATAGTATACGAGAGGCATAAGGCTTCAGATTTCGTGCACTTGTGGGTCATTTGTATTTATCTATGTATATCAGTATCAATGATTAATTGTAATGACTACATAGTTGAGATGATAAGTTATTAATAAAGCAATTGTCATTAAGTACAAACGCAACTAGAAATCAAGTTTGTTGTGTTAAATACATCACCATGGTCTACACCAAAAATTGTGGTATATTTAACCCATTTTGGAACGACAACACCAAATAGCTATTAATTTTGTTCGCAAAATCGAACAGCCGGTCCAAATTGGGCTAATAACCATATTGTACTGATTGTTCTGAATAACACATTTAATATTATTCATCATAAATTTATTATTTTTTTCGGCTTGTTCTCTATATATTTCAGAACGTCTCATTGCGAATGTTAAATTACTACGAACATTAAAAATGCGCGATATCAATGACTTTCTTCCTTTTGTACGTCTCAGCTTCACCCGGGTACGAAAACTTGTCACCGCCATGAAATCTGAGTCTGTGCCATATGGAAATCGGGTTTATTATATGTCTCACATGCTAAAAGTAGAACCAAAAGTTGTGACCAAATACTTACACAAACGCTTATTTGTATTGGAAATGCCATTCGAAACGCTGCAGCGAAACTTAAACAACATGATAAATTACAAGGTCTCTTCCCTAGATGTATTAAAAGACTTATGGGCTTTTCGATACACGCCAAAATCAGTACAGTTACGTTTAGAAAGAGCAAAACGTGCTAAAAAGGAAAAAATAATGCCGTGGATGGTGCGGTGCCCGGAGTCAATTCTACAAAGGTATGAAAATATATAAATAGTGTAACAGTCTTATTTATTTATTTATTTATTGATTAAATGTTTTGAAAATAAATTTACAAAAGACATTTTTTTGGGGTGCTGGGTATCAATGACCATGTGCTCCCAATTATATGAGGTTTTTTAGAACGAAGTTCTTTATGAAACGATAGCGACAGGGGACCTAGTCGAGAAAAAGTGAAAAACCGCTATAAAATCCGCGTTACCTAAATTGAAGTTCGCAAAAAAGGGTATAATAACCTTTGCAAAAAGAAAGAAATATACATATATTTACGTAAAATGACTTGCTGATGCGGCCGAGATATTATACTTTTTTAGGCGACACTTATTTCCGACGATATCCCGAAAAAACAATTAATTATTAAATTCAGAAACTACACAGCCACATACAAGCATAAATGCATTCAAACAAAACAAAAAAATATGTGGTGCTGCCAGACTGAACGTTTTCAGAATAACTCCGATTAGTAGGTTGTTGCAAATATATAAGGGCATTTTAGGTAGCTTATAATTTTTTTGCGCTATCAAAGTATACGTCAATTCGTACATAATTAAAACATATTTAAAATCATCGTCTGTACTCCGGGGCTGCGGATGTAATATCGGTGTGAAAAATATCGATACTTTAAAACATCTTTATGTATGAAAATTCGCATTTTCGAGACTATCTCATTTGCGATGGAAAACCCTTTACACGTATGCTTTTTCAGTTCCAGTATATTCTGCTTATCTAACTTAGCACTTTGAGGGCTCAACGCTGTTAAAGTAAATTGAAAGGAAGTAACGAGCTCACTACTTTGAAGAAAGGAAATCAGAGTTGAAATTTCGATGACAGGTCGACAGAAATATAGGAAATGTTTGACTTAAATGCAACCATGTAAGTCCGATTACTTGTAATAAGCGTATGCGTTCAAGTAGCGAAAGTAAGTCAAAGTACTTATTTGTTTTTATACCCAGCGTAAGCAACGTATATTACGGTATCTTGTAACAGCCAGAATAACGCTCCGTAGATATAGACATATATATATATATATATATATTCTTGATCAGGATCAAAAATTGAATCGATTTAGACATGTCCTTCTGTCCGTCCGTCCGTGGTCGGATCTCCTCCGAAACGGCTGGACCAATCAAGTCGAAATGTGGCACACAGGTATATCGGGGTCCGAGTATGATCCTAACTAAAAATGGAAGACATCCGCTCACTGCCACGCCCACAAATGAATTTAATGTGTTTTCAGTAAAATGCTTGTAACTTGCGAACCACTCAACACATTTCATTGATATTTGGTGTACTGGTAAACTACGAAAAGGGACATATCCTGGAAAAAAATGGACGCCGCCCTCCGTGAGCCACGCCCACAAATAAGGGCTTATCGTAACTTGTGAAGTAAAAGGCGTAGAAGCTTCAAATTCGCAACATAGGTTGACAAAGACGAATGAAAGGTGTAGGAAAAAATGTTATGAGGCCCGCCCACTGCCACGCCCACAAATAGAGATTTTTCGTAACTTCCGAAGTAAAAAGCGTAGAAGCTTCAAATTCGCAACATAGGTTGACCAAGGCGAAGGAAAGGTGTAGGAAAAAATTTTATGTGGCTCGCCCACTGCCACGCCCACAAATGAAGATTTTTTGTAACTTCCGAGTTTAAAGGCGTAGAAGCTTCAAAATCGCAATATAGGTTGACAAAGGCAAATGAAAGGTGTAGGAACAAAAATTTATGTAGCCCGCCCACTGCCACGCCCACAAATAGATAATTTTCGTAACTGCCGAAGTAAAAGGCGTAGAAGCTTCAAATTCGCAACATAGGTTCAGCAAGGCGAATGAAAGGTGTAGGAAAAAATGAATGTGGCCCGCCCACTGCCACGCCCACAAATGAAGATTTTTCGTAACTTCCGAAGTTAAAGGCGTAGAAGCTTCAAATTCGCAACATAGGTTCAGCAAGGCGGATGAAAGGTGTAAGAAAAAAAATGTATGTGGCCCGCCCACTGCCACGCCCACAAATGAAGATTTTTCGTAACTTCCGAAGTAAAAGGCGTAGAAGCTTCAAATTGGCAACATATGTTCAGCAAGGCGAATGAAAGGTGTAGGGAAATAACTTATGTGGCCCTCTCACTGCCACGCCCATAAATAGAGAAGCAAAACATAGTGCGCTCATAACGTCGGGACGCTGGGTATTTCAAAGTCGACTTTAGCTTTCTTACTTGTTTGTTAATAAAATTAATATTTGGACGGCGTTCTTTTAAGAATTCAAGTGTTGTTAAAGACATTCTGATATGTTACTCAAAAATACAGCAAAAAATTTCGGGTAGCTGCGTTTTTCGCGTAAGTGCATAAAATTGTCTGGAAAATAATTGAATGCAGCTAAGCAGAATATACTGTATCGCATTTTCGCTTGTTAAAAACAGTTGAAAACAACAAACAGCCGTCTTGTATACATATATTTTTCGATTAATAAAAACAATTGAGTTTTGCGAAAAACCTTGCTGCGAATTATATTTACTAACATTTATAAATACCATAATGAACTTCGTTCTTATCTGGTGTCCTATGACACAACTCAACTTTTTTTTTTATATTTCGTTTTGCACATTATGTTTACTTCGCGTATTGTAGATAAAATTTAAGGATTCCACCTTACTGCAGTCGAGAATATTTTTAAGGCTTTGTGGGTCGCTTCTGGAGCGTGGGCACTCGTCAAAGATGTGTTCCACGATGAGTTCGCATAGGCATTGTGTACATTGTGGGCAGCTTTCGTCAGTGAATATGTGTGGGACGTTGAAGATCGGTTTTATTACTCGTATTCTGGCGATCTTGATGCAGTGTTCTCTCGAGAGGGCTTTGTTGTAATTTGGCCTGGAGCATGTGTCGTTTTAAGAATTGTCTCGAACTTGTCCATTTAAGTTGGCGCTCTTCCCTTTGATAGTCGTTAAAGCATGTAATTGAAACGCTGCTGAGTGCTGGTGTTTCTTGGGGGAGTTGCAATAATAAGTTTGTCTGCGTATTCATTACCTCTGATGCCTGCTTGACCTGGTATGCAAACTATCTGAATTTTCTTGTGGATTTTTGTTCCCCCCAGCATGAACTATGAGATTTCGTTGGTATGTTCTGTAAGTGCCTTTATTGCGCTGAGGCTATCGGTAAGGATAATAGCTTCCGCTTTTTCCATCGCACCCTTTTCAGTGAAAAATGAATGGCAAGGAGTTTTGCATAGAAGGATCCCGCATTGTGTGGAAATTGTCCTTGTCAGATGTTGGTGAACTGGTGCCCCCCTATCCATTCGTCACTGCATAGCCTGTTTTGCCATTCGAACAAGAGACTTCGGTGTAAAATAAATTTGAAAGGGGTAGGTTTCTAACGAGTTGTGAGAAAAGTTATCTATAAACCATTGGGTTGGTGTCGCATTTTTTTACGGAGTTGAACAAATGTTTAATTCTATGTTTTTGGATGCCGACCTATCGATTGGTTGTGTTGTAGCGGAATTGGAATTTTATTTTTTGCATGTAGGAAATAATTTCCCATATGCTACATCTAAATTTGTTCTGTTGATTGACCCAGTTTAAGGCATTGGTGAGATTGTTGTAGAGTCCTGATTTCTTTTTAAAAGTGGTTTTGATGCAAGCGGTATGGACCGTTCGTAAAGTATCCAATTAAACGCTTTGTATCGTCTTTCTATTTCCAAAGATTCTGTGGGTGTTGACCTAAGAAGTCCTGTTGCAGCCCTAAAGCAACTTTTTACAGCCGTCTCTATTTTAGTCTGGTTACCTTTCGATGTCCATCCATAAATGGTAATGCAGTGCTGCAAAATTCCTAAAGTGAGAGCTCGGCAAATGTTAATGGCAGTCTCGATGTGAGATCCTTTTTTTTGGTGCAAATTTTTTACAGAAAGTTGTTAAGTCTATTAAGTTTTTCAATTTGCCGCCCCCCCCCCCCCCCCCAAAAAAAAAAAAAAAAAAAAAAAAAAAAACGGTTGCCAGGAAAAACCCCCACTTTTTTTAAATTCAATAGAATTTTTCGATTTTTTTTTTACAGGATTTAATAGAGTATAATAAAATATTTGGGTTCGTTAAACAATTTAAAATAAGTAAAGTTTTTAGTGAAAAATTTCCATCTTTTTTTTAAACTCACAATGTTTTTTTTTTTAAATTTTGTATTTTTCGTTTTTAATATTTGAAAATATTTAAGATTAGGTTTTTGGTCGACAATTTTTAAATAATAACCGCAAAAGTCAATTTTGGGTGCAAAAATGTTCCCAACATCTTATTTTTGTGACGTACAGATGTAAAAATTGGTAAAAGGGTTTTTAATTCAAAAGCCAAATCTAGGGAAAAATCAAATTTTAATAAGGGCAAGTTACTTTCTAAAGGCCTTAAAAAAAGAAAATGCAATATATAGGTTTTTTTAAAATTTACAATTTAAAGAAAGGAAAGAAAACAAAACAAACTTTTATTCATTAAAACTCAAAGGACTTAAATAAAGATGGATAATATTTTAAATTACATTTTAATTAAGAAAAAAAAAAACAAAAAATTTTATTTATAAAATTTCAAGGTCTTTATATTTTGTGTTTTAAAATTATAATTACATGGTTTTTTAATTTGTACTTTTATATTTTTAAAATCATAAAAAATAATCCTTTTGATAAAAACCAAGGCCTGTTTTTTTTTCACAAAAATATCCTACTGGTGGAATTGGTACTTTTGGGTTATTTCCAAAATCGGAGTTGAAAAAATTTGTTTGGTAAAAACGTTGGGATCCAAAGCAACCGTAAAGCAAGCACCCACTACTTTCTGAAAATCTTCAACACATTTAACGAACTTTAAAAAATGTATGCTCTTATTTGCTCTCAGCAAATATATTTTGTTTAAAAGTGTCTTGCAAGCATAACTGCAAATGATGACTGACCACAATATATATCTCGTTCGACATTGCATTGCTTTGCCCATTCGAGACATTCGCTTTTAATTTGAACAAGCACATGATTGTAATGAAGATGGGGATGTGCAGAAAAATTTGATGAGTGGACTGATAATGGACATACAAATAAAACGGCTAAGAACTATAAAAATTGTGTTCATCCTTTCTTTATTTTTAAGTAATAACCACGACAACAATCGAGAAATCATCGAAATCATTCCTCCCACCCGAACTACATCTATTGATTGGTGTAGTAAACCACATTTACACACATTATTCTTTCCTTTTCTCATTAAATATGTAAATGTTAAACCAACCTATATATTCGCATTTTCTTCATTTTAAGCTCCTTATGAGAGAGAAACTGTGCCCTTGCTATTCAAAGATTTGATTTTTCCTTAGATTTGGCTTTTGAACATGGCTGCTATGTCACAATAAGAGCGAACGTTTAGGTATGGGAGGTATGCATTTCGCTTGTTGCACAGCCAACTTAGAGTTGACTTTTGCGTTATTATTTAAAAAATTGTGCGACCTATTGAAAAATTGAATGCATCTAAAATGCTATTTTCAAGATATTAAAAACGCCAAAAATACAAAATTTAAAAAAAACAACATCTTGATGACGTCAATTTAAAAAATCAAGAATGTCGAACATTTTTGCAGTCAAACATTTGGCTTTAGCGATTATATTTCACAATTGTTTAACAAACTAAAACTTTCTATAACATATTATCCACATTTTAAAGGTCAAATGTCAGGGAAAAATACAAAAATAACAGAAAAATTATATATTTTAAGCTTAAAAATAATTTGATAAAGGAAAAAAGGTATAATTCGTCACTGAGAAAAACTTTACTTCAGTTTTCTAAAAAGGTGCTACCTTTTTTGAGTTTACGATTGCAGAATATTGTTATTCAAGTGACTTTAATGAAATCCTGTAAAAAAATCGGAACCTTCTCGACCTTCGATTTAAAAGTGGTTCAGACACCCCGTGCCGCTGGATGTGTTCATTCCAGTTTAAGTTTTTTGTGAAAATGACTCCAAGGATATTAATTTCTCGTTTGACTGTTAGGGATGAATCCTTTAATAGGACTTGTGTTGCGTCGCAGCGTTGCTTCGGCACAAATGTAATATTTCTGACTTTTCAGCAGGTACTCAGCACCTGTTTTTTTTTTTTTTTAGCCCAATTTCTGATCTTTTTGTCGGCAGCTTGAAGGGATTTGATGACTTTATTTGGGGTCCCTGACGTAGGATAAACAAGTTGTCCGTATGGACACAACTATAATCAATTTACTTGAGTTTTCTAATGCTTCTTAATAGCGAGTTCACATATATGTTACAAAGAACTACCGAGAGGGGTATCCCTGGGGTACGCCGTTGTCAAGTTTAATCCTTTTGGATGACTACCCACAAGTATGGGATATCCTTCCAGGATTGGTTTTTTCCGTTGGAATCAGAGGAAAATTGGGTTTCCATCGGTCGAATGCCTTTATTTTAGAATGTTTTTTTTGAAAGTCTGATTTAAGCTTTTTTGATGGGTTTTTAATCTGTGTAAGAATTTTATCGCTGCTCGGCGTGGCATTTGGATTTGAAGCAGGAAATTATTAATGAGATTTCCTGGTGTTTCTTTGTTCGGAAGAGGGTTTTGTTAAGTGTTTTTCTTTTTGGAATTTTTGGTGAACAAGCATTGCCCGGATGGGTAAAATTCTGAAGAGTAATTTCTGGGGATGCGTTTGTTTGCTGTCATTAAAACGGTGGAAAATTGTGGGGGGTTTTGAGTTTTTCTTTTTATAGGACAACATCCGTTCCAATTGAAGAGTTCGAAATTGGTCCCAGGGCGGGGAAACCAAAAATCGGGTGGGTAGTATCAAGGCACCATGCCAAAGAGCAAAAAATTTTTTTTCCAAAGAATAACAAAAAATTTATTAAATAAAAACAAAAAAAATTTCTCCATAGTTATAAAAAAAAACAAATAAAAATCCTTACAGTGGTACAGTGAAACTGATTTAACTCAATTTCTAATATAATATGGTAAAAACTTCTCGAGTGGGCCACATTTTTTTCGATAGTAGGATTTTCGACTTTTTTTAAATCACAATAACCAGTAATAAATACAATTTGAACAGTTTTGCGAAATTCGAATTTTAACGATAGTTATTGTCAATATCATTTTTTCGCCATGAAATCGGTTTATTTTTTATGCATCTGTTGCATGTATCTTGCCAATTTTTGGTTTGAAGACACTTCTGAGTGAAATTTTTTTTTTTAATTAACGGGTTTTTGTTAAAATATAAAAAAATTTAAGTAAGCAAATTGAAATAGCTATAACGAGTGTCTTATTGACAATCTTCAAACCAAAAATTGGCAAGATACATGCAACAGATGAAAAAATAAAAAACCGATTTCATGCCGAAAAAATGATATTGACAATAACTATCGTTAAAATTCGAATTTCGCAAAACTGTTCAAATTGTATTTATTACTGGTTATTGTGATTTAAAAAAAGTCGAAAATCCTACTATCGAAAAAAATGTGGCCCACTCGAGAAATTTTCACTCATATTTTTTAGCGAAAAAACGGATGCTCGTTTGACATTTTTACTTATGAATTCATTCATCAATAAGTTGAGGTCCAAAATTTCAGCTTCATCGGAATAAATGTGCATTATAGCACAGTGGTTCAGTCGCTTTTGAAGCATGGTTGAGCGCATGTAATTTATAACTCTGCTTAAAACTGAAAAGCTTCGTTCGTTTGAACATGAAGAACCGGGAATGGTGAGTATTAAGCGCACAAATTTTACTATTCTGGAACGGTCCCGATAACCCAATTATTTTTTTAAGAAAGATACTACTTCGCTTATATTTGATATTTTTGTTTTCGATTTTTTCATTAAAGACAAAAATAACTCTTTGTCGGCAATTAAATTTTTCTCCACTAAAATCGACTTTGTAAAATGATAGAATTTCTCTTGCATCATTTGACTCACCAGTTGCAAATTTTTCTAAGTTTTTGTAAAATTGAGCTGAACTATTTTCAAAGCGGTCTTTTAGTGAAACAATAATTGATCATACACTTCGAAAAATATTTTTCTGTAATACTCTTCTGGCGTATTAAAAGTATGGGGTTTTGTTGAACCCTTTTCAACAAACAGAGAAATTTTTCGCGACCGCGGTAGCTTCGGTTTTTCGATATCTAAACTGTTAGCAAGTTTAAGACTTTTTTCCCAAGATATTTTAAATTTTGAGTCACGAGATGAGTTAAGAAATTCAGAAACCGTATCAATTTTCATATATGAATCTACTATACAATTTTTAGATTTTTGAAGGTCTGCATTTAGAATTTCGATTCTTTCGAAAATTTCAATATGCGTATTTAAAAAAAAATTAATTCAAATGCTAACATGCGTTCTAAGAATCCAGAAGCCTTCGATGCAACAATGGGATCGGTATTTGAATCCGTTGAAACTTCGTTGAAAAATTCCAAAAGCGAAGAATAGTTTGAGAGCACAGTTTTCAGGGATTTTATTCTAACGGTCCATCTAAACAAACGCGAAAACAGCCAGATTAATTTTTGTTAAAAAAAAAAGAACCTTTTTACCTTGTCGGACAATAAGCAGCTAAAGATGGCATAGTATCACCACTTTCCATGTCAGCGTTACATTGTATTTCTCGAAATCTGGTGACCCTTTTAGGCGAGTCTCGAAAAAATTTATGAGGTCCTTCAACATCCCAATAAAATTCTTAGCCGCAGTAACTTTCTGGATTCCATCCTGCACTACAAGGTTTAAGTTGTGTGCACTGCAATGCACAAATAGTGCACGAGGCTCAATTTTTCGTATTCTTGCTTGTAATCCAGATATACCCCCTGACATGTTGGAGGCACCATCATAGCATTGACCTCTTAATTTATTAAAAGGCAAATTAAAACGTTGAAATACATCCTTTAACAGATTTACTAATGTTTCTGATTTTTCATTTGCCGTAGAATAAAATCCAATAAAATGTTCTGAGATATCCAAATCTTTGGATACCGTTCGAATGAATACAGATATCTGTTGTGTCCTTGAAATATCGGACGTCCATCCAAAAGAATCCCAAAAAAATCTGCACTTCGGATTTGCTTAAAGTTGATGGATAAAATTTGGTCAGCCATAATTCCAATTATTTCGTTTTGAATGTCGTGGTGTAACCATTTGTGTCCTGCTTTGCAAAGCCATGACTGCAACTCTTTAACGTCTTCTGCACGCATTTTTAGAACAGCCAGAAAGTTTGAATGTTCGTCATTATTCGATCCACGGAGAGGAAGTCCTTGTCGCGTTAATAATCTTAAAGTGCTGAATATTTTTTCTAAGCATTTTCGATTCAATATCATTGATTTTTAATGTTAATTGATATGTGCTGAACAACACTGGACGAATTTATATTTTTCAATGCCTCTGCGTTGAAATGTGCAATGAAGTTCTTGAATGTGCTCTGATTCGCTCTGCTCCATGCTTCCAGTTGAAGAACCCATTAACAACCCATGTTTCTTTAGCCTTTTTATCATTTGCATTTAAATTAACGTCAGATTCTCATCGACAGCTTTGGTACATATCGAACAAACAGCTCCATTTTCAGCATTTAAACTGAGCCAGGGATTTTCGATGCACCATTTATTGTAAACTAAAGGCACTTCCAATCTCTTAACGTTCGAGACTTCTAAAAATATTGTTTTATAAAAATATCATATGTACAACTCGTAATACAAAAATTTTTAAATAATTTTAAAATTGAATTGGAATTTTTTTAAAATTTTTGGAACACAATCATAATGTATTTTTTTTTTAATTACAAAACATATTTGAATTTTCTTTACAACATTTGAATTGATTATTTTTGAAAAAAAAAAATATTTGTTACACAGCAATCAAATAGTTAATTTGTGAAATGACAATTTTATTTGGTTTCCTTTTCTGATCCCGTTACTTTAAAAAAATTTAGGAAAAAAAAACAAAAAAAAAAAAAATACTCCAGCTAGAAAAGATCCCCAGGAAACAAAATATAAACCCCGTTTAATTAATGGATTTTGAACAGTTAAAATTTTCGCTGCCTTTTTTTCAAAAATTAATTTGCTTTGAAAACTTTATTGGGTTTGGGAAAGAACCCTTTTGTCAAAACAATTTACCCCTCCTAGAGGGATGTACTTCAATTTAAAAAACGTTTTGATTTTAATGTTCTTGGATTTTCATTTTTTCTTCCTGCATACGATTAGTAAAAAACCAACTTGCCAGATGCCCGTCACGCGGTCCCGTTTTTTTTGCCTAAAATTAAATCCCCCCACAAAAAAAATAAATTTTTTTTTCAATATTTAAAAAATGATTTTCCCTTTTATGCTCATCAATATTCAAACTAACAAATAATTTAATTATATCAATAATGTCAGCCTAAATTTCCCCCCTGTAAAATCTCCCATTGCGAGTTTTCGCAAATGAAAATGAAATGGACAGACGTGAAGAATTAATGCTAGATGGAATAAATGACTTCATTGCTTGTGCAGTTCAACTTAGATTATTCATGTCATGATATATTAAGGATAAAAAGGAAGTCTTGGATACTGTCAAATGTTGAGAAAAGTACAAATAAGCTAATAATATTAAAAAGGAAGTGATAAAAATCTCGAAAGCGAGTAAAAAAGCCATAAAATGAGAGAAGGGCTATGAATATTTTTCGAAAGCAGGAATGGAGTTTTTAAAAAAGTCTGTAATTGTTGTCTCGCGAAAATGTATATATTTGCCATGCAATTTTTTATGAAATCCCGCATTTTTTAGGTATATTAAAAAATAATCCCACTTTGTAGAGCAAGTCATCTGGCAGCGCTAATACATACATATGTACACGTCAGTGCTTTTTTGGAGTTTGCCTTCGTATAGACATAAGAACGTATGTATGGTTGAGTATGAATAGTTAAAAAGAATGCAGGACATTTTTTGGCGCGTTGTTTTCGTATTTTCCACTCTACTCTATTTCGGCACGCTTCTTTCGGTTTAAATGTTCACTTTTTGAGTCAAACGGAGAAACCTGTGTACACTGTACATGCTTGCATACATATAAAGGCTTCTAGACTCTATAGAGTTATAACTATGTTTTTGAGGTTGTATGTTGTATGTTCGCTTACGTTTCGGAATTGCGGACGCTTGTACAGTAAAATGTAGCTCTTTCTTTTTTTTAGAAGATTTTGCAAAAAAATTTTTCTTTAGAAATTTTGAGTAAGTTTCGGAGTGGGTAATTACCTATACCCTAAAAATCGGACTGGGTAGTAGTCCCATACTACCCACACCTTTCGCCGGGCCTGGTTGGTCCACGTCTCTCTCTTGGCAATTTTACTTGCTAAGTAAATGTTAGTTATGTGTAGGTTAATTTTACCTTGAATTGTTATTGAGTGATATAGTAGAACGCTAACTGACACTGCCGGCCGGCATGCGTTGATGTTGTTCTTAACGAGGATTGCAATGCCTGACCTAGCATAGGTGTAATCTTTATTGCGATGATAAGCTTTATAGGTAGGGAGATGTAAAAATTTTATATTTGGATTTGTGATATGAGTTTCTTGTAACACTATGATGTCTGGATTATGTTTGTGGACTAAACGTTCTAAAGCGTATTTGTTGTTTATGAAGCCTTGAATATTGCATTGGAGAACTGAGATGTCAATGTCGTTAGTCATATTTTCTTGTTCTTTTTTAACTTTTTGTTTTTAATCGGTAAAGTTTTGAGATGATCTATAGAGAGTTTTAGGCGAAGCTATTGTGGAAAGTTCTGGATATTTTTTATATACAGTCGAAATCGATTATAACAGACTTCAATGGACCGGAAAATCTGTCTGTTGTATACGATTTCTATTATAGAAATATATCGCATATAGAAGACAGTCTGCTATATACGATACAGATATCACCTATAGCAGATATTCTGTTATTGGCAGTAATGTCCGAGAATTATTTTTGCCTCGGAATGCGGGACGGTTGGCCGCCTTACGTTAGTATTAAGTATATATGTGTCATAACAAAAACATTGTACACAAAAACAGAATGTAACAATACATATGTTTGTGTTATGTATGTACATCTTAGAACACGAACATAAAACACGAAAATGTAACAGTAGAATTCTTCATTTGTCTGTTATAAACAGTACTTTCTAGTCGTGGGGACTTCTGAACGTGTATTTTATAAGCGATATGTCTACTACAAGCGATGTCCGTTATATACGAATTCCTATGTGTTATTCCCATTACACTTGGAGGGACCAGAGGTTTTGTCTATTGTATACGATAGTCTGTTATAGCCGGACCTGTTATAAACGATTTCCATTGTATATCAAAAAAAGGTGACATTCCAATATCACTGTCACTACTGTCTGCAGAATGAATGTAGTTGTCTTTTTCGACTTGTTTTTCTATTGGCTTTTTCGTTATTGTTGTTTGTTGTTCTTTTTCTGTGCTCGTTTCGATATGGTTGCGTGTGCTAGTGAAATTATTTGTGTTTAAAATTGTTATTGGCGTAGGGATATGATTGTTGTTGTCGTTAGTATTGTTTTTTTTTTATCGATGCTGGGCTGTGGAGTATTTGTTTTTGTTAATGCTCTGGGTGAGTTAGTTTGTCGGTTTGAATTTGTTTGTGCGTTTTGCTTGGAGGTAGAAGGGTTTTTTGCTGTAATTACAGTTCTTGCGATTTCAACGATGGTTTTTTATTTTTTCTATTAAATGGTGTTATTTTGTACATTTCTGGATTGCTGTTAAATGTTTTCCAAGCTTCTCTTATGGTGCATCTTTGGTCTACTTTAATTTTATTTACTGATTTGTGTTTAAGGAAACTTTTGCATGTTTAGTCGTATGATGTGTGTGCGTTGGAGGTACGGTTTATGCAGAATGAACCGGTGCAACTTGTATGTGTCGCGGGTTTGGCGCATTCTTTGCACATTTGTGTGTTACGACAATGCTTTTTCCGATGACCAAGTTTTTGGCAGTCTAAGCAGCGCATCGGATTGGGAATGTGTTCCTCAACGGTAACTTTTTCTCATCCAATAATTAGTTTTTCTGGTCGACGGATAAGGTTGAAAGTGATCACTGCTGTCCGTGTTGGAATTAGTTCATCTCCAACTCTTTTGAGAATCTTTTTTACGCCAATTACGTTTTGGGGTTTCAAGTATTTGGTTAGCTCTTCCTCCGATATCTCTATGATATTTGTTGAGTATATCCTTCCCTGGGTCGAATTTAAACCAGCGTGCATAGTAATTTTGACTGGGACTATGTCTATATAATTGGCTTCCAAGAATTTTTTTGCTGCCTTTAGGTTATTGGTTTTAATGAGAAGGTGAGAGTGAATAAAAAGACTCAGCGACGAATGAAAAAGACGTTTAACCGCGGCGATTGCCTGAGCTCAACTGTGTAACAGTCTTAAACTGTGAACTTTGTTGCAGTAAAATTCCGATTATCAGAATTAAATAAAAGCAGGGTATTTCACTTAACCGAAACCACAGCGTATCGATTTTAAAGTCAACTTAAAAAAAAGTAATTACTCATTGTTCTATTTTAAACTTCTCGGGTTTAGACTCGCTTAAATGAAATTGAAAATATTTAGAATGTCTGTTTTGCTCACCCATTGCTTTGCTGGCTTTATTTCAGCTTACTCATGTCCCCGTGAGCACGCATACCAAATTTCGTTGAGATAGCTCAACTCCTTCGATAAGAAAACTGTATACGAACAGACAGACAGACAGACAGACGGACATTGCTAAATCGAATCTCCTAGTGACGCTGATGTTTTCTATATATATAATATTTTGTATGGTCTATCTCGACTGGTTCTGGGTGTTACACACAACCACACAAACGCAATATACCCTCGACACAGAGTGTGTCGGGTATAAAAAGGATGATGTTTTTGATTTTTTGGTCGACTTTAAAATAAATAATTTTTTTCTTGTAGTAAACCAAAAATAAAAAATTCAAATCACAGTTTGAGGCACTTAGCCACTTTTGTATTTTTTTTTTAAATTTATAATTAAAGCCCTAAATTTGCTTATACTTCACACAAAAAATGAAAATGGGACATCCAGAAATTTAAGAGCTAGAGCCAATGGAATGCCAATACATAACTATGAGCAATTTAAAAAAATCGGGATTTGCGCAAAAATTCTCGAAAATTACGCAATACGTTTTTTTACGTCATTCGAAACTCACAGTAACTCCATTTTGTGGATATAAAAAGAAGTTTCACTAAAAATGCAACTCCAATTCCACTAGGTTTAGAGAAAGAGACAGCTTTATGGCCAGAAACTCTCTCGTTTATTGTAAAGGCAGTTAGTTTTAGTTCACATTTTCGCAAGTCATCAACTGGACCCGTCGCAATTTTATAGTTGTTTGAATATGCCTACTCATGGTGATCTTTGTTTTAATCCGTTCCTCTTGACTTGTCGACTTGTCATAACAAGCGTGTGCAAATCGGGAATAGGCTTCTTTTGTTTTGATAAACAAAAAGATAGAATTATTAAAATTATACCTGTTGTTATATGTAGTTCACAAATTATTGATAATGTTGACAGTAAAGTAGTTGTTCAAGCAATCAGAATCAGTAAACATTTTGCACTATGACAACAGAAAAAAATTCTTCTTTTAAAGTTTGAATTTGGAATGAATCTTTATTGAAGAAATTAGTCTCTTTTATACTAAAAAATTGTTTATGCTACATTTTTGACTTAAAATAACAAATCATAATTTGGCTTAATTACACTGTGATAGTTTTTTTTTCCAAAATTTTAAAAGGCAAGGCCGAATGTAACGGTTTCTCCCTATTTCGGGCACGAGGAATCGAACTTTATCATTAGTTTTTTGATTTATCGGTACGCCTTCATGCAAATGTTATTCTAAGCTAACACCAAAATGTACTCTGAGGTATGCCAATTAATTTTTCCCAAAACACCGTTTTGATAAAATGTCGCATTAGGGATTTATAATCGATTAAAACTCAAAAATCATTCATATTTTTGTTAGTATTTTAAATATGTCGACGCACGCTTAAGGGATTTTTCATAAAAAAAATAAACAAATTTAAAACAATAGTAGATGATCTTTGAGTTTTAAATGGGTGTGGCTCCCTAATTCGATATTTTATCATAACAGTGTTTTCGGAAGAATAACTTGGCATATCTCAGAGTACATTTTGGTGTTGGCGAAATACATATACCAGACTTCAACTCATACCAAAGGGTGTTAAAAAAACTTTTAAAAATTTTTTTGCATGAAGGCGATAACTCGAAAAAGTAATGATGCAGTTTGGTTCCTCGTGCGCATACTTTGAAAATTTCTGGATGGCTTTCTGATCCGCAAAATGGCCTAATTTGTCTTGGCAAGACTCTGCGATTCTCCAATAAGTTCCCTTTGGCAGTACCAGCTTGTTCCTGTTCTCCGTTCTGCGAGGAAAACGCCCGTTTTGAATCAAATAGTCCATGCGACTCATTGCATCAACATGCGCCATCTTATTTCCTTTACGATGTTGCTATTCGAGATTGACTCGTTGCAGTTTCAGCATCCAGCGTGCGATTCTTGGTAACAGAGGAGTTGACGTTTTCGTGGTCACTACCGCGTTGCAGTCGGTAACCACCGTAAAGTGTCTTCCCAATAAAAACGTACGGAATCTTTGAAGCGTTTCTACAATTGCAAGCACTTCCAGTTCATGGCTCGCGTATCGTTGCTCAGCGCTGTTACACTGTCGACCAGGGGTGTCACAGATGTGGTTTTTTTGACATCCGCGGATACGGATGTGAATTTAAAAAACTCTCATCCGCGGATGCATATATGGTTTTTATTAGAAAATGAAACTTTTATGAAAACTACAAATAAAAGAAATAATTTGATATAAATTATATATATTTATATACATATATACATCAATATACATATTATACATATTATATATATTATACATTATACAACTGGCACGATTTTTCAACGAACAAGGTTGTATATTCCAATACGATTTATGGGGAGTGTAAATTTTCTAGAGTTTCTTGTTGTCCTTGGCTTCACATAGGAAAAGAACTCCTGTCAGGCCCGTTGCATAAGCGTCCGTGTGTACTTCGTGCTGCTTCTTCTCGTCAAAAGGCTTTAAGACCGGCTCCGATATAATTGCCTTTTTCAGCGTTAGAAATGCTTCTTCTTGTTCGTCCTCCCATACAAATTCCGTGAGTTTCTTCAGACATTTTGTTAGGGGAAGGCTATCAGACTGTAATTGTTGACGAACTTCCGGAACAATCTGGTCAGGCCCAAAAATTGGCCGTCGTCGTTTTTGGCCGAGAAAATTTTTGGATAAATTTTTTTTTCTGGTGCTGGCCGCATGCCTACATTGTTTATACATACTATGCCCCAAGATCGTCACAGATATTTCCGGGTATTTACAATTCGAAGGTATCAATTTAAACCCGATCGTTCGATAGTTTCTAGCAAAACCCGTAACACATCTATTGTTTCGGTCGCTGTCTCGGTGGCGATGATCACTTTATCCACATAGTTGATCACTTTATTCCAATGCTTCATCGTACGGATCATGTCAAAAATGGTTGCTTGGAACACCATTGGGGCGTTTACTTAGCCAAATGGCAATACAGTGTGTCCGTCGTGGGTTAGGAAGGTTGTCAATGGCTTAGTATCTTCCTCTAGTGTTATTTGATAATACCCCTATGTCATATCGAGCGTTGTAAATAGATGATTTCCTGCTAGACTTGAGAGCTGCTCTTCGATAATTGGCATAAAATATTGTTTCTTGATTGTCGCGGGGTTTAACGTCCTATAGTCGACGCACATTTGACTCTCGCCTTTACTTTTTTTTTAACGGAAGGACTTGCGTTTCGAAAATGGAACTTCATACCGTTTTTTAATGATTGGTTTTTAAATGAGTGGTCACCTCAATCGACATTTTATTTGTCGTACACCTTCTTGATTCCCCAATGGATTCGGCAAAACATCCAGGAAATTCTCTCAAAAGTCATTGTAAAGGCGTTTCCTCCTCAAGTGGAGTGTGCACCTCGTTCTCGTTGTCATTCTGCGTTAGACTTCTCAACACTCAGTTTTCGATGATGATTTTTTGCCTGTCTCGGCGCTGTATGTCGCTGCCTATTAAAATCTCACACTGCATAACGGATTAGGGCACTGCAAAGAAAACTGCATCCATTAATTGAGGAGTTTGCGAACAAAAAGGGACATTTCCATCATTGCTTTTTTTTCAGAAATCAATAAAATGTGAATAAAAGAGTAGGCATATTTTTGTAAAATATTGTGTTTATACAGAAATATGTATTAAAAAAGTTACGTGACAATCACTATCTTAACCATTTATAAATGTTTATATTAATGAAGATAACCACGTTTGAAATTTGAAAATGTCTCGTTTTGTCAGTAAATCTTGGAAATGTCTCCTTTTGATAATAATTAAATGGAAATGTCCGTTTTTGATAATAATGCAATAGAAATGTTACCTTTTGAAGAAATTAAAATAAAAGCAATAAAATAAAAGTCATGTTTTTATTATTAATATATTATTTATAATAAAAACTACTGTAGGTAAATACAGTTTAAGTTTTTAAACCTTAAGTTATAATTAAATATGGTGCCCTGTATCATATTCAAGACAGTCACAAAAGTCATCTTCTTCATGTTCCATCAAGCGTGAATCTTGTAAAATATCACCATCTTCTAGAAAAATTTGTTTATACCATGATAAGTCTTCTCTTTGTGCCCATTCTTCTCCGAATAGTTTTTTTAACAAATTCAGAACATCTTTTTTCTTATTGGCATTCAGTACACAACCTAATTCAATGGTAGGCAACCTGATTTCGTTGTAGCTTTGTCCTTTTTTTTTATCAGATCTCTAAATTTTTCCGTTTTACTCTCAAATCTGAAATTTTCTAGCCCCTTTACACGGCACTGTAAGCTTCCTTTAAAAAGATGTTTTTTGATGATAATCCTCTTCAGATTCTGAATGTGGTCGATTTTTTTGAACTTCTTCTCAAGTTCTTTTACATCATAAAGGCACCAGTGACGGCCTATAATTTTCACATTTCCAAACTTGGAATAATGCTTGACGTACTCTTCCTTTAAGTAAATGCTTGGATATTGCTTTAATTCGTTTTCTACGCGGCCAAACACTCTATCGGCTGGCAAATAGCTATGTCCTCGGACGGGAAAAGTGATGTGTATGGTTCCCAAGCTCTGCGGTGACTTTTTGACTAGCCAGTACATTAACGCATGTAGGATGTGTGAATTTTTATTTTGACCTCCGCAGCCATCACAGAATAACATAATGTTATCTACATTTGGTGGTACATAAAGGGAGTCCAGATGGCATAAAAGTGCAGAACCAATTTCATTGGAACCTCGGCTTGCCTGATCTTCAGTCCATGTATAAAAGGTGGGAGACTTTGCGTTCATGTCTACTACTCCAAACGTATAGTAACTAATTTTTCTCGAATAGTATGCATCTTGAATATTTGTGCAGGGCAAATAGTGCACTTTTTGCATGTCAAAACATAAGCTTATAGAGTTTTCAGGTTCTTCTTGGCATAGACTAGTAAACGCTCTGTAATTAATTTTAATTTTACATTGGGATGCCTTTCGTTCTTGAGTTTATTATCCAGAAGTGTACAGGTATTGCAAACATCTGTAGCTGGGGACTTAAACCCAATGTTAAAATTTGTTAACAAAATCTTGCGGAAAAAATGATACTTGACTTGTAAATTTTTGGACTGCGCTGAATTGTTGTACATTTTCCATAATTGAGTTACATTTAAATTACATTGCAAATAGATACGTTTAAATTTCGCCCGGTTGTAATGGCTTTCCGCGGCAGGCAATTTCTGGATGAATTGTTTAATATTAGATTTTTTCTGAGCATATTTTTTTAGCTTTTCTATCACCTCCTCGTTTTTCTTTCGGCACTTCCCCTTTGAGGACCATGTGACCAATCGTATTTAGGCGATTTTTTTTTTTATACCCGTAACAGTCATAAAAAATTTCTTACATACAACAACCATCTTTGTGTGACATCTAAGAAAGTAGGTGGAACTTAACTTTCGTGGTTTCGATTTCACATTTCTACGAGGAATTCAGGTGTGTGGGCAGATATAAATCTGGTTAAACATACGTCTTGTTTCACTTTAAAATTGTGCTTGTAGATGAGCCGTCTATTTTTCACAATTTCAGATTGATTAAACTCTGCACAGCGAAACTTACTACGACTGCTGTGCCGGCAAGACCCTTTAAAGTTCAAATCCAGTGGATCCGTATCTAAATACCTAGAAAGAAGTTGTACTTTCTATTATTTAGTCCTCAAAACAACACAGAACAAAAACCGAATACATATCATTGAAATGGAATACTCACTTTTCCTGTCGAACGGTTTCTTGCTTTCTTCCCTGCGATTTCTTTTTTCTTACTCCATTATTTAGACCCGAAACACTATTAACATGCTCTTTCATTATGAAAATTTCTTAACTTGAAAGTACAAGTCACTACGCTTGACGGTTTGAAGTATTTTGACAGTTACTACCAGGAATCATCGATGGAAATGTCGCGTTTTGTGGACGATAATGTTTATAGATTAATATTACTTAGGGAAATGTAACTTTTTGTTAGAGCTCCAAAATTATTAGTGGAAATGTCCCTTTTTGTTCGCAAACTCACATTTGGACTCGATTTTTCTAAAGGAAATGGTGGTTATTTTTTCGCCAAGTTCAACTAGAATGTGTATTTCATAGATTTAAATACGATTCTGCCAAAAAAAGCAATCAGCCAAAAAGTGGAAATGTCCCTTTTTGTTCGCAAGCTCCTCAATTGTCCATCGATTTCGATCTTCGTTTCTTTTGCCTCGATCACAGATCCACCGAATCCACTCAGATGTTTATTCGCTGGTTTTCGATCAAGTTCCGGCAAAGCTGTTTCCCGAATCATTGAACAGAAACTCGCAGTGTCGATTAAAGCATTTATTTCACTTCCGCCAATCCGCATTTTCTTCATGATTGGTTGGACCGTATTGTCGTTCACATTCTCTATCTTCGAAACTGCGTTTCCCGTGCGACAGTCCTTGGCCTCGTGTCCTATTTTACCGCATTCGGTTCACTTAAGTCGATTTTGAGGTTTAGAGCATTTTGCTGATATGTATGTGCCCCAACTCGTTGCAATTGAAGCATTTTATTGGCTGCTTTTCTTTCCTGTATATGGTTGGCTTTTGAAATGCATCCGTCTTAACATTCGTATCCGGCTTTCCACTGGTCATCATTCCGGCCAAACTTTCTAGTGAGCGAAATAGTTCGTGTTTCTGGATCTTAAATTCATGGCTGTTAACATGGAAATTTCACGGTATGGTTGGCAGCTTCTGTTCTTCTCCCTGGGTGAATCAAATTTTTCCTTAATATCTAAAATTAACCAGCTGCTTTCAATTCCCAATTTTGCCGCATATTATTTCTGCCTGCGACAAGATTTAAACACCAGGGGCCTTACTCTGTATTGCGATGGGACACGCAAATCGATGCGAAAGCTTATTTCGAGTCGCAATTAGAACGGTTTTTAATAGTTTTTGATTAGTAAAAATGAACTGAAAAGCTCGGAAATGCATTTCCAACATACCAATTAAACTGCAAAAAGAAAATAAGTACAAACAACCATTCCCATTGCGACTTGAAATAAGCATTCGCATCGATTTGCGTAAAGCATCGCAATGCAGAGTAAGGCCCCAGCCTTCGGATTGTTAAGCACTATCGCTATGCGCTACGCCACGGAGAGATCGAATACATGCAGATTTAATAGATAATATTAAAGTTCATGAATGATATCTCAATTAATTGATTTTCAACTCGTTGTAGAACATGTGTTTTTTTGTCTCTGATTGCCTAAATTCCGATAGGGTATATTTGAAATTGCTTTTGTACTGTTTGTGTTTGCAAACGCAAAATAAAACTTAAAACGAAAAGTTCCCCACTCTAACAAAAAATTTTGAGAATCAGAGTGAAACGTTTGTTGGGTGATTTTAAATTTCTACAAAAAATTTATATTCGCTCTTAATAAAGTCAAAACAGACTGTTAATAAAAAATTTTTTTTGATATTTAAAAAAAAACACACTACAGTACATGCAGTATATAAGATTTTCAAATATTAAGTTACAAAATATTTTAAAGATCTTTGCAGTTAACGGTAGATGAACTAGCTGTTTTGAATGGCAAAAATTCAGTTGCAGAATATATTGCGGAACGTTTACAGTTTAGTATTGAAGAAACAAACGCAATGATCGCACGACATCGACAAGTGAGTCGGGTTCGAGGAATAAAGGTATGTTGAAGTCACGTTGAAAGTTTGCATTTTTCTATATTTTATATAAGTGCTTATGCATACAAACAAAAAAAAAAAAAAAAAAACAAAAAACAAAAAAAAAACTTACAAGTACTATTACCTGCGCTTGAATTTGTTTTTATGTTTCAATTTGTAGAGTTGCAACGGATATCTGGCACGATAACATCTATATCCGGCCGCCGGATATCTCACATTAAACATTTGCTATATTTTATTCATACTTCGAATGCAGAATTGCAAATGGAGCGATTGCAGGAAACCGGATGCAGTTCCGCTAACATTTGCACAAAAAATATGCATTTTTAGACATTTTTTTTGCAGTTCGGTGCAACCGCTCGAACCAATCATTACTAAAATAGTGCTGTGTCAAAAACTAACGATCGAAATTTTTGCTACCAAAGAGCAACGCTGAGGATCATTGCTACGCCATTCAATATGACTTTTAAAACGAAAAATATATAACAAAAAATTAATTAACTATCCGTTAGCCAGATATGCAGCCAGCTGGATATCCGGTATCCTGCGTCCGGCCGGGTACACTATCCCTTGCAACACTATCAATGTGATTTACATTAGGTTTATTTTTGACAGCTCAACAATTCTGTAGCTTGCAAAATTTCGGTGATTTACCATTTCACTTTAAAAACAAATTTGTAATGATCGACAAATCATAGCTGTGAAATTGCGATTACGATTAGTAATCAATTAAATTACATTTTAAAAGGAATTATAATGATTATATAATCCTAATATCAGATTTTTCTGGTAAGTAATTGATTACGAATACAAATAATCAAATTGGAATCAGGATTACTTGCGATTACGAAAAATAATCAAAAATAATCAAAAGTAATCAAAAAAGTAATCCGACTACTTTTGAAGATTATTTTTGATTAGTTTTGATTATTTTTAGGGTTTTTGTCTGTTCAACTCTTCTGCTAAGTACTTGAACGATAATTCAAGTGCTGAAACTATTTTGCAAAAGTACAACTTGTTGAAGGAACCCTTTGTAGCATTTAATACGTCTTTGACATCATCAGCGCCAGTTGAAAGAATATATTCTTTTGCCGGCATAGTAACTCAAGGCGAATAGCAGTTTGAAGTAAAATGGTTTCTTTGTTTTATCATGCATTGTGTGATTTCGTTCTGTTTCATAATAAAATATTTCTATTACATATATTTGTATTTGTTTTTGAATCAAATTTCTGAAAAATCCTAGTTGAACAGACGAAAACCCTAAAAATAATCAAAAATAATCAAAAATAATTTTCAAAAGTAGTCGGATTACTTTTTTGATTACTTTTGATTATTTTTGATTATTTTTCGTAATCGCAAGTAATCGTGATTCCAATTTGATTATTTGTATTCGTAATTCTTGGATTATTGGGCCAAACAGAAAAGAATCGTACTTAATCAATTACTTCAACTTTTGGATAAAAGTAATCAAATTACTAATGACTACGATTAGTAATCATTATTTCACAGCTATGCGACAAATAAGTAGTTAATATATAACATGTTAATTTCAATAAATAAATTCAGTAGCTGTAACAATTAAAACCTGAGTCGTTACTTCAAAGTAATTTCTTAATAAAATATCAGAAAATTGTTCAAACTAATAGTGCAAGTTTGATTCAGTTATAAAACGAACCAAACTTCAAAGGCAGTTCAAAATATTGGTAACTCCGACGTGTTTCTATCGTAAAAACAATTAGCGCAAGGGCAAAAAACACTTCAACGCTTCAGTTGTACGCGCTTTCATTTGTTCCGCAAAGTTTTTGGTCTTTATCTTGAAAAAATAAAGAAAAAAGGAAATTAACTTAAACAGAAAAAACAAAACAAAATAAATAATTTAAAAAATTTTTTATTATAAAAGGTTTTACTGAAAATTATGTTCAAAAAACTAACAAATCATTAGGTATGTCCCAGAATACAGTAATCACACCCTTCCCCTCAACAATCTAAGGATTTTTTTTTTTTTGGGTCAAGGAGGTCAAAAATCCTTTCAGACTGACAGCACCGTGATTGCTGGGTGTGTGGTAATTCCACAAAAAAACATCCCCCTCTCTTATAGCTGGGATTCCTACCTTGTCAACGCTGTAGCATTGCTTCGGGGTAGGGCCCAAAATTCGTCAAAGGTGACGCATGGAGCCCCCTTCCTCATACAATCTATGGCATTGATCAGACAAAACATAAATTCGTTGTGCCCGTGTTTCCATCCAATGAACTCAGTTAACGCTACGCCTAACGCTTTTATTTTTTGTGATGCAGCGTATCAGTTCTAAGTACACAGCAACAACATCAACTTTTTCGGCTCTCATAGTAAGCATTGCCGCTACATCGACAACAGCATCTTGAGGAAACGGCAAGACGAGGAAACTAACTACACACTAGCCAATACTAAAGATAGAATCGCTGAAGGAAGTACCAAACAAAACGAAGCTGAAATTGTTGATGAAGTCGCAGTTCAAAGCTCTGTTTCGCGCACTTTAAATGGTAGCGCCGCTAAAGCGAAAAATTAAACGAAAGTTGAGTCTCTAAAAAACGCATGGCCAAGAGGCTAAAAAATTATTAAAACCCAATGCAATAATGAGTATTGCTTCTAGCCGAAGCCAAAGTTCATTTGCGCTGCTTGCTCGCAACGATGATCCTGATCCATCCACATCAAATCCCAGCAATAAAATTTAAGCCTCCCCAATTGACTTTCGTGAGGAATGTTCCAACGCTCTAGTAGCAACTATCGCTCGTTCCGTTGGTTGTACCAACTTTCACGAAGTTTCAATTAAAAGTGGTAAAAATAACACGGTGGTACAGTGAAAAAATAATTTCGAAATGACCCATCGGAAGTTGTAGGTCTGGTCGGGTAGAACCAGAAATGGTCCATGAAAATTTCCAGGGACCCTCAAATTTTTGGTACCTTTGTTCACTTATACGGCTGTAACTTGCTGGATTATAATCCGATTTTCAATTCCTTAACGGAATAAAGTCCATGAAAATTTCCAGGGACCCTCAAAATTTTGACCTAAGGGCCAAAAACCAATTTTTGGTACCTTTGATCACTTATACGGCTGTAACTTGCTGGATTATAATCCGATTTTCAATTCCTTACCGGAATTAGGAAGGTAACATTTAGGCCTTTCCAATGCTATATATATGTTGTATGAAAAAGTCCGACGTCTACATGTTTTACTACGTAAAGAAAGAAGTTGTTTTATTTTTTTTACATTTTGCAACTTTGATTGCGTTTTTCAGACACAGTTTCTTTTGAAACCCCCACATTTCCAATATTATCATAAAAGATCCTTTTATTGTGAGATAAATACGTGGTCAATCATAAAAATCGGTTCAGTCTTGACGGAGTAATTAAACTTTTTCCAAAATCAAAATTTTTGTTACACTGACTGACGGTGTAAATCTTGAACGAAAGCAGTTAAAGCTTCTGTTGTTAAAGAATTTCTAGACGCATACGAAGGAATGGGATGCCGGATGTCAATAAAAGTTCACTTCTTGCAAGATCACTTGGATTTCTTTCCAGACAATCTCGGTCAATTTAGTCATGAGCAGGGTGAACGATGCCACCAAGAAATGTCCACAATCGAAAACCGGTTTAAGGGAGAAAGTGGAGTCTTAAAATCGGCAAATGTACGGAATTTGTGGTGTATTCCAAAATATTTATTAAATTTTGTATAAATTTGGTGGTCATAAAATTAAAAAGACAAAATAAAAACTATGCCAACCTGTGTTTATGTGAAAAAGTTCGGTCGAAGCTATCGTTAAGCGTCGATAGTCTACAAATTTGAAAATTAAAATATTATTTGTATAGGCTTTTTTGAATAAATTTAAAACTGTTTTACTGCTACTCATACATTTTTGTATGCAAGATGTATATTATTAAAAAAAAATATAACGATATTTGTGGTAGGGAAAAACGTGAAGAATTGTGAGTTTTTTTTTAGTTTGTAGGGAATTTTCCGTTTGCGTGTGGCAGCATTGCCTGTTTCTTAGAGGCTGTTTCCACTATAACCGCATCTAGCATCTTTCAGCATTTTGGCAAGATGCGGAAAGATGCGGTGTGAATTTACATGCAATTGTTGTTGTATCCTGAACCACATCTTTTGCGCATATTTAAAAGATGCGAAGAAAATGCGATTTTTTCCGATTATCTATCGATTTTAACTGCACATGTCTAGTGAAACATATGTTAATGACCAGCATTTTAGGAATTTTCAGCAGCACAAATGGCGGGAAACCAAGAAAAAATGTAACATTATTATGAGATATACATATATGTACAATATTATGAGAAAAATTTAATTTGTAGTTACTACTGATTTTTTAAATAACTTATTTCTTTATAATAGTTAAAATATTCGTCCGATTAGTGGTCGAATATTCGTGGCATCACTAGTAAAAATATCAATTGTAAACAAAAATCAGCTGATTTGAAAGATGCAAGATGCGAAATGCCAAGTGGAAACACCAATCTCAAAAAATCGCATCTTGAAGATGCGAAAGCAAGATGCGGCTATAGTGGAAACGGCCTCTAAACTTTAGTTTTTTTCAAAATTTGACAGTAGTGTTGCAGCATTTCTTCGGTACATATCGAAAAACACAGAGTTGCATTCAGATTGTTCCGGATTTCTCTTGGGATTTCGTTGAAATCCAATTTCTCAGCGGATTTCGTTTGACATTCATTTGTATGGGAAATCCGCTGGATTTCGACTGGATAGCGGCTGAAGTCCTCAAAAGTGCCGAAATCCCGGGATTTCGCTGCCGTCTAAATGCCATATTAAGCATTCAAGGACTTGCTTTGACTTGAAACCCCACGCTGATAGGGCTTTAAGAGAGGCCTGACTGTCAGAAAAGATGACAATGTTTAGGCCAGTGGAGTTGTTGCTGATTATGGATCTTGCGCAAATAATATTTGCATGAATTTCAGCTTAGAAAACACTAGGACATTTGCCCATAGGTTCCGATATTCTGGTGCCTGGTCCATATATTTATACCTGCACCAGTTCCTTCATCCATTTTTGATCCATCGCTGTACCAAATCAGGCTTTTGGGGTCCACCTCAGGGCCTCCATTGGCTCACGTTGTCCGGGATGGGAAGTGTACTTTGAATTTTCTTCCAAATTGGAGTTCTGAGTCCATAAAATCACCCACACAAAATAGTATTTTATTAACTCCAAAATACATTACAATTTTTGATGACCATAGTGTGGAAGAAATTGTTTGGAGGGTATCTTCAGCCTAATTGCAAAAATTGCTGGTGATGTTTGGACGTGAATGTGCAAGCGCATCGCAAGTCTCAGAAGCTTTGAACACATGGTAATGGACTTAGTGTGTATGACCTTTTGTCACCTGACTAGACAACCATATGTGAAAATTGGACGTATCACTGGTACGATCCAGAAAATGATTTTGGGGTTAAGGCACCAAGTTTTTCCTATACAAGACCGCGTTGCCCATAGGGCTCTTAGTGCTTTGCTATAGGCTTTTTCGAAATGAGTGTTCCAATTAAGTTTGTTATAGAGGATAACTGCTAAATACTTTACTTCGTTGGAAAAGGGAATGTTTTAATCGCCTAGCAAGATAGAACCCAAGCTCAACTTACGTTTCAATGTAAGGGGAACCACGACAGTCTTCCGAGGGTTTATCAATCGTGTTTTCCAGACACTGTAATTACGAAATCATCAGCATAGCCAATGGCATCACAACCATTATTCTCCAAGTAAATAAGCAGCTCGTCAGCAACCACTGACCATAGTAAAGGAGACAACACCCCTCCCTGTGGACAACCTTTGACTGCGCTGACCGCTATCGTGCTGTTGCCTAGAGACGACTTAATTTTCCTATTTCGAAGCATAATCTCAATCCAAGATATGATGTTTGAATTAATATTCCTATTACTTAGGGCATTTGTTATTGAGCCATAACTTGTGTTATCAAGTGCCCCTTCTATATCCGCGCACAGAGCCGTGTCTTTGTTTGTTAAAAGAGGTAACATGAAAGAAACAAAAATACAAATTAACCCCGAAACCCATTATCGTACCCTGGTGAATCAATTTAATGCACTGAAAAGGAACTATTTTACCTACCAGATTAAAGCAAGTAAGAGTTTAATAGTAATATTTAACGGTACTGAACTCTTAGCGGGCCCAGCAGATGTTAAAGATGCTTTGCAAGCTGCGGGATTTCCGACATAATCCATTTCTATTGTAATATAAAAAACAGTGATAAAATTCCGCTACCCTAGTGCCACATTGAGCTTGACCCAGTAACTAGCACCAGTGGCGTGTCCAGGCAAAGAGTGCTTTGATAGTGCTTATATTTCCCATAGTGGCGTATTGAACAATTATAAGACTTTAACCCAAAAAAATTTGGGGGGAGCATTTGCATCAAGTTCATTTACTAAAAGCGAAAGCAATAAATCGGTAATAGAACAAGAACTAACAGCGATACATTGGTCAATTAACTTTTGAAGCCATATATATATGGAGGAAAATTTCTAATAAAAAGCGATCATAAGCCATTAACAGATTTGTTTGCTATGAAAAATCCTTCATCCAAACTCACCAGATTGAGATTAGGCCTCGAAGAATTTGATTTTGATATAGAATACATAAAAGTAAAAGATAACTGTGGCGCAGATGCACTTTCACGCATTGATTTCGGGCAAATCAAGCAAACGAAGAAAGAAGACTGCAGTCATACAGTCGAAATGAATTCTAATGAGTTTATTGCCCATGAGAAAAATGCATTAGTGCAATTATTCCTGAAACTTGCAACATCAGTTGGCAGTTCTCAGTTTAAGAGAATGAAAATCGCGATTAGTGATATTTTATTCAATTATGTCGACATAGAGGAATTCAAAAGAATAGTCAATGAAACTTAAAAAAATTAACTATAGCAATTACACCAGCTACTACAAGAATCACTTCACAGTCCCGAAAATTAGAAATTTGAAAGAAATATCACGACGACCTTAACTTTGGAGGCCATCCAGCTGTCTGGCGACTGTTAACAAAGCTCAGATGACTATATTCATGGAACAATATGACTTCGGACGTAAAGTCTTATGTTAAAAACTGTGAAAAATGTAAAAAAAAAAACGGCAAAAACAATATAGAACCACTGGTCATAACCAAAACACCAGTAATTGCTTTTGATGTCGTTCAAATCGACACAGTCGGTCCACTCGCTAAATCATTCAATGGAAATGAACACGCTCTCACTGTAATCTGCGATTTGACTTCATTTCTAGTAACAGTTGCCATTTGTTGTGAGTCGTACTAAACACAACTAACGTCATGTCACACTCCAACGTCACGCTATCAGCTCTAAGCGGGAGAAGTGACAAACTATATAAAAACAATAACACAGCAGAGGAGTTCGACGACACAGCGCCAAGCTCGAAATCCGACACCCTACCGATCGCCGGTACCAAAACTTGGCACAACGCCGGCCAGAGGAAAGGGCAAGCGGAGGAAAAGACGAAAAACCACGAGCAAGCAAGTCAGCACTAAGCAACTGCATAAGCTTTTCATAAGAGGTTCAACATCTTCAAAGGCTCACCTACGTCAATTATAGAAGACGAAATGGAAATACAGCAATAAAGCTATTGGCGTAACTCGCAACAACAACAGGTGATCGAGAAGGGCAATCAACGCAACGCATGCAAGAAGTAACAAGCCGGTCAACAGAACAACAAGAGCCAAGTGCAACAACGACAAGTGCAACGTAGGCACACCAGCAGGGGAAGTTCGAAGTCATACTGATGAAAATAATCAATATCCAATATTGCTAGATCTGCAATATTGATCTATTTAAGCGGAGCTTCGATCTATGGAAGCGGACTTGCAGTTTGGAATCGAAGCTAGTACTGTAGCTAAAGCGTTTTTTTAAAACTTTATTTTGATTAATGGACCCATCCAATGTATTATCACCGAATACAAAAACCAACTTTTAAATATTGAAACTACTAAAAATAGAACATAAAACCAGCATATCATCATCAAACTTTAGGATCAATAGAACGCTCACATATATCCTTTAACGAATACAGCAGATCATATTTATCAACAGACAAAGTAGATTGGGATCTTTGGCTGAAATACTTCACGTACAATACAACACCATCAACCACTCATGGTTATACACCTTTTGAGTTAGAATACGGAATAACAGCATTTCCTTATGATTTAACTCTAAAGCCAAGTGTCGACTATAGAGTTTTTGAGGTAGAGAGTAGAGTGTAGTGTGTAGAGACTCTACGTTTGTTGTATACACTGTAGACCGTTTCTACAATTCCACAGCTCCACGTAGAGCTGCCGCAGACATATTTAGAGTAGAGCTCTACTATGTGCTCTACAGCCTGTATACACTGCAGCCTGTATACACTGACTCAAGAAAAACTAGGAACTAAAAGAAAATGTTGGGAGCGTGACTCGATCGCTTAGCTTTGGCTGAAAAAAAGTTGAGACATCGCTTTAAATATGGTCATTTTTATTTTACTTTATTTTGACCATGACCACAATTCGCGAAATTCGCAAAAATTTCATTTTCACTATTTTGAATTGAGTATTTCGCAGCTAGACAAAATGTCCTCTAACAGTTAAAATTTGATCAAGACCATCATCCGCGAAATTCGCAAAAATTTGATTTTCACTATTTTGAATTGAGTCTTTTACAGCTAGATATAATACCCTCCAACGGTTAAAACTTGACCATGACCATCATTTGCGAAATTTTCAAAAAATTGATTTTCACTATTTTAAATTGATTGTTTCGCAGCTAGATATAATGTCCTTTAATGGTTAAAATTTGACCATGGCCACCATTCGCGAAAATTATGTGCTTAATAATAATTTCGAGTTTGAGAAGCTAAATCGAGGAACAGATAAGGTATAACTAGATATCCAAGCTAGAACATTGAAAACTATAGGAATTTTTGTTAGGGTAATGTTTTAATATATTTTAAGCTGAGGAAAAGATATGTGTGCAATCGGCTAAGCCGATGTAAACTTCTTTACTTGAAATGGTTGAACCTCTCATTAGATGTATTCCATAAATCGCTGTGCGTTGCGTATAAGCCAATCAATTGACAAGTTTTTTCTTTTGTCCGCAGCTTGGAGTCACATTTTCCTCGAGCTTTTTTTTTGAAGTTGTGCCATTTTTCCACAAAATAGCAATTCAAACACATTTGTGTTGAACAAAAAGGGAGGGCTTTAAATCGAAGTAGGTTTGATTTGAATTTTAAATTCCTATCTCTATTTAAGATTAAAAAAAACTATCAAACATGTTTGATAGAGTGTAGAGCAGATATATCTCTCTACCCCCTACATGAAAATATGTATACACTATAGATTTTTGTATCCAACAATTATCTCAAGTAGAGTTTGTAGAGAGCTTGTGTAGTGCGCTCTACAGGGTGTATACACTTGTCTACGTATCTACACGAGAGTTTTTTCTCTATCTCTACGTAAATAAATCTATAGTCGACACTTGGCTTAAATAACAAAATAGATCCACTATACAATATAGATGATTACAAATCTGAACTAAAATTCAAATTACAGATAGCACAAAATCGAGCATCAATATTACTAGAAAAAGCAAAATGAAACTCAAAAGAAAACGATGACAAGAAATCCAATCCGCCGACTATAAAAATTAACGACAGCGTTTTCTTGAAACATGAAACGGGTGATAAGCTCGACAGCTTATTCAATGGTCCATTTTAGGTATTAGACACCGACGATATGGGAAATTGCAAGATCGACACAAAACCAAAAGCAACAATTGTTGTTTGCTTGCTAGTATTAAAATATTGCAATAAGAACGTTATAACAAAAATCATAGACGATTAGAATTACAAAACGATCATTAGCTCCAAAAAAAAAAAAAAAATTATAAATTCCCAAACGGGTATGTGATTGGTTTCCCTTTCCCGGGAAAGGTAATTCAATATCGAAATTGAAGTGACTAGTTCCCCTTTTTCCTAGATTGAGATGGATATTGCACTACTTTAATAGAGAATGCATATCGCCAGTTAGAACATGAGGTAATTCAAATTCCTCCTCAATATAGAGAAAGGGCAATCACATCAGTTGGGGAATTGAATTCCCCGGGAAAGGGAAAATAATCATATACCCCAAAAAAAGTGAAGGTGTCATGGATAAATGTGCATGAAGTTAGCCCCCACTTTATGAAATTTATAGTTTTTGAAACTTGTGCTGGGATGTGCTCGATGTGTGCTGTTATGTGCCGGTTTAGGAAAAAAAAGCGTTCGGATAGTTTGGTTTTTACAGGGAGGTCCTTTTTACGGCGTGAAGTTAGCCCCCAAAATTTCGTATTTTTTGTAAGCAATAAGTGATTTAGCTTGTGCCCAGGATGGATATTATGTGCCATTTTAACTAATATGAAATAATTTGCACGGTTATGATTTAATAAGGACATTTCTATTTTTCCTTAAGAAGTTGGCCCCCACATTTGCAAAAAATTAATAAAAGAAAGTTGTGCTGCGGTTAGCACAGCACAAGGATCTATGTGCCGATGTTCAAAACCAAAAATGTTTAACGGTAGGACTTTTAACAGGAGGTCCTTTTTTGTACCACAGTTTGATCTAAACAAATTTTACATTCAAGTATTAAAAATAGAACGTTAAAAACTTTTTTAATCAATTCTCTTATATTGACAAAGGTTTTTATAAAATAACTAAAAAACAAAACAAAAAACAGGGTTTAAATAACATCCAAACAAAAGACAAAAATAGACTTGACCTAGATATGATGAATATCAAACGAGCGCACGAAAGCTTTTGCATTAAAAGAGCTTTACGACGAGATGTTAATGATCGGAGTAGATTTACTCCGATTTTTTAAATATTTTTGACGTCTTCTCCCTCTTTTCAAATTTACTCCATTTAAAATTTTTCCACACCGACAATCAGGGCAGGCAAAGAAACGAAATGGAACGTTTGCCATTCGTTTCATTTCATTCGTTTTAGAAAACGAAACACAAACGCAAACACAATAAAAGAACGAATTCTAAAATTTCTTTCGTACTGTTTGTGTTTTCAAACGTGAAAAAAAACGAAAACACAAACTTTTAATATTTTGTTCTCCACTGGCGAGAAATGTTTGAAAACAAAACTTATGTGAAACGATACATTGTTGTTTACACTTCCTTTTATATTTAGAGCAGCTAATTGAACGAAATGAAACGTTAAAATTGATTGAATTCAGGGACGTGAACCGGGTGGAAAATTTGCCCGGATATGTTCGGCGGTTCGAACCGTGTTTGAAATTTTGGATTGGTTCGTAAAACCGGTTTTTCTACTTCTTTGAACCGGGGTTTCGCTCCAGTTCATCGGTTCGGTAATTTTTCAATCTGAAAAAACTTGTTAATACGTGTTCCCACTTCTAATGCAATTTTTTACCATTTAGAGTTAAAATTTACACAATAAAAAGTTAGTTGTGGTTACCTTACTCATATTAGAGATGGTATCGCTACTAATTTCATAAGAATATCGACTTCGATTCTTTTGTTTTTGGCCTATGGGAGCGTTCACTGTGCATGGTTGCACGCAAAAATTAACGTGTGAAGGTCGCTTTCCAGATAGGCTGCCATTGTTCCCTAAACTATGAAGGTGTAGAACGTTTTTCTATTCAAAATTTGTGAAAACGAACCCCTGAACCTTTACGAAAAGGGGTTCAGTTTTCGGTTCAAACATCTGTGAAAATTTCGGTTCGGTTAATGGTTCGGTTCATCAGCAGATAAAAAGGGTTTTGCGGTCCAAAACCGGTTCGGCTCAAAATCGGTTCACGTCCCTGGTTTAAATGGGACCGTGGCCACAATTCGTGAAGTTTAAGTTTTCACTATTTTGAAGCGTGGGTTCATCAGCCAAATAAAGAGCTGCATTGAAGTTAAAATTTGACCATGGCCACCATTCGCGAAATTTTGCAAAATTTTAGTTTTATGGATTGTATCATAAGAGAATTATATATGGCTGCTACATTCACGATTCAAAATAGTGAAAATTAAACTATATATAATAAATACATAGACGGAAAAAAACGAAAATAACTGTTTTTATTTTGTTATGGGGACCTAAAGCCAGAAAAACGATTTTCCACATAATTTTAGCTAATGTTACAAGATTATAAAATATTTGTTAGACCGAAACCGGATTTTTAAGGGGGCGTGCTAAGTTTTTGATTTTGCCATAAGAATTCATGATAAAGGGGCCTACTTAAATTCAACACACACGTTTTTTGTCAAGTGCCATCTATATTACTATATGATTTTTACGTTCAAGAAAATGCCCCGTCTGATCTTTAATCGATGACGCTTATTCATAAATCATGGTACAGAGCTGTTTAGACCGGATCTACATTAGGGGGAAAAACACGACTCACTGGAAAGAAGCACATGAGAGGGAAGGTGATGTAATGTCTTCCGTCGCTATCACTCTCATATGTTTCTTTCCAGTGAGTCGTGCTTTGCCCCCTAATGTAGAACCGGACTTACTCTACGCCTTTATAAATATGTTTCCATTGATATGTGTTAAATCTAAAGGGCTCTACGCTCTAAAGCAGCACGTAAATTTCCTATGCCAAACAGATGTAGAGAAAAAAAGATGTACTTTGGCTTACTTTCGCTACTTGAACGCATACGCTAATTACAAGTAATCGGACTCACAGGGTTGCATTTAAATCATACATTTTCTATATTTCTGTCGACCTGTCATTGAAATTTCAACTCTGATTTCCTTTCTTCAAAAGAATGAGCTCGTTACTTCCTTTCAGTTTACTTTAACAGCGTTGATCCCTTAATGTCATTTCTTATGCGAACACTTATTGCTCACCTGTGTAAAAACTTTTTTTATGTATTCTTTAGTCTTCTACTTAGTGCCTGATTTCTAATAACGCAAAAATTCTCGCAAATATGCACTTGAATGATTTCGAAAAATTGAATATTTCGTGCGCGGGAGCTGGAAGGGGTTTCATTTGACAAATGTTTTTAAAACAACTCTGTACTTGTTCACAAAAACTATAAAAAAAAATTGGAAGTAGATCCGTTATAGTAATGCTGCAATAATATTCAAAAACGGTCTTAAAGAATGATATTATGTTTAGCAATAGTATATTTGCGGGACTCTCGTCATTTGATCCCAAGTATAATGCAATATAATAATGCAAGGTCGAAATTCAACCAGTAAGTGCAAGCAAATTTCTTGGAACAAAATTTACTGATCCGACTACTCATACAGAATCTCACACTCAGCACTTCAAAATTGAATCAGTATTCCCAGATCACAGGAAATTTGGTTTTGCCTACTATTAAAGAAGTCATAACTTTTTCTTTGACTCTTATAGAAAAGATCTCATAATCTGGTTCGGTGAGTACCAATGGAACAACGGAGGACCATCTGCTAGCTGCAATGATGGATTTGTTTCCACTGCTAGATTTACCAAAAAATCTGCAGTTCTGGCATCACTGATACAATACAAGCAATGGAAAAAAAACGGATAGGAAATTAAAATTTGAGTAAATTGCGAAACATGATAGAGGCAAATCGTTAACATAGACCAAAAATTTCAATTAATACTTTAATTTTTAAATTTTTCTCATGCGTATTGTCGGTCTGGAAAAATTGTAAATGGAGTATATTTGAAAAAAGGGAGTAGACGTCAAAATTATTTTAAAAACACGGAGTTAATCTACTCCGATCTTTAACATCTCGTCGTGAAGCTCCTTTCGTGCAAAAGCTTTCGTGCGCTCGTTTGATATTTATCATATCTAGGTCAAGTCTATTTTTGTCTTTTGTTTGGATGTTATTTAAACCCTGTTTTTTGTTTTGTTTTTTAGTTATTTTATAAAAACCTTTGTCAATATAAGAGAATTGATTAAAAAAGTTTTTAACGTTCTATTTTTAATACTTGAATGTAAAATTTGTTTAGATCAAACTGTGGTACAAAAAAGGACCTCCTGTTAAAAGTCCTACCGTTAAAGATTTTTGGTTTTGAAGATCGGCACATAGATCCTTGTGCTGCGCTAATCACAGCACAACTTTCTCTTATTAATTTTTTTCAAATGTGGGGGCCAACTTCTTAAGGAAAAATAGAAATGTCCTTATTTATATAACATAACAGCAGACATCGAGCAGATCCCAGCACAAGTTTCAAAAACTATAAATTTTATAAAGTGGGGGCTAACTTCACGCACATCATGGATAACGGCCACACAAGAAGACAACCCATAAATTTCACTTTCAAGCGGTGTCATAATATTGACAGACATTACAATAAATAAGAAAAAATTAACCTATACGTTTTTTTTTTTACTATTCTTTCAAGAGCAGCTTTTCAACTGTTGTGAGGCAACACTTGACTCACGAGCATTTAACATTTCTACCGTTGGTCACCTCAAAAGTGCAGCATTACGAAACAGCAACAAACTCATGAGCAAGCTAAACGTCCAGCCCAAGCATCGCACAACAACAACAGCAAATCGTAAGCCAACGTCGTAAGCGAATCTCCATATACAAGGAAATTCGAAAATAAGAACAATTGGAACACCTGTTTGGGTTAAGAATGCAAGTCGGCAAATTGAAGCCGAGCACAACAACAACAACAGCAAATTGATGGTACACGCAGGTCAATTCTGGAAAATTCGACCTACAACTACGCAATATTCGACTAGCATTGATTGGGAAATCGACTATGCAGCATCGACACTTTTGTATTATAAAAGCCAATGGTCGAGAATGAGAAAGTACAGTCAGCGAGAAGCAGTTTGCGAGATCCCAACTCTTACGTATGTACTCACCAGTGGCAACAGCGGAAGAGTGTGGATCTTAGTGTTTCAAAATGTAGGAATTTAGGGAAGTTAATCCAGTAGTTGCTAGGAGTTTTGGTATTAAGGTATTAAATTGTGAATAGGTAATAAGGACTTTAGCTTAATAAAAGATTTGAAAAAAATCTATTTGGTGTCCTTTCACTTTATTTATTCACACTAAAGTATTTAGACGGTGTATTCAATCGCGAACACAGCGGAAAATACTTTAACACAACAAAAAACGCGAGCGTAAGCAAGAAATGCTCTTCCAACTTTAGAAAAAAAGAAACGGAATAGCATTGCGAAGGTAAAAGGGTAAAATTTGAAACATAAATTCACTTATCAAGACTAAATACATTTTTCAAGCAAATGTGTACATTAGGGTGTCCCAAAACAACTGTATTTTGCGTATTCCATAATTGCACAAGCGTTTTTTGGAAGCTTACGGAATAAAGTATTTTTAGGAATTTTTTTCAATATTATTGAAATAGTTTAAGAGGTCGCGCTCGAGCGATTTTCCTAAAATTTTAAGGTTTTGGGACATTTGAGTGCAGATAGGTCCACAAGTAAAATGTTCTTGGATTTTGAGCCGTCACATCGAAAGAAAAATGTCTCTACTTTATATTCATGTACATAAACCATACGTTTTGCCAATCTTTTTGGTCGTTTTCGAGTTGTGATGTCAATTTTTTCGTTGAAATTTCAAAAACTTTGTAAAAAACGCTTCATCACTTCTACAATTTCCATGAAAATATAAAAAACCAATGATGCAGTTCAAGAGATAGTAGAATTTCCACCCATTTAGAAAAAAAAATGGCTGATGTGTTTCATGCCGTTACAAGGTTAGACCTTATGAAGCTCGTTATAATAAAAAAACAGACAAATTATTTCTTTTAATTTTAAGCATAATTTTGGGGAAGTTCCTTAAAAGTTCCCATTGCTCATGTGAACTCAAAATCGGGAATTGTGTCTAAACGCGGCACTTTATTACAACGGTCTTCTGGAAGGAGTTTCTTAATACATCTCGCGGTACACTTTGATGTTAGTTTTGAATACAAAGTTCCAACTCACTCATAAATATGGGCCGCGTTAGGACACAATTCCCGATTTTGAGTTCCCATGAGCAATTGGAAGTTCGCAAAAATACTTTGAGCCATAAGCTTTCGAATAAAAGTTGTGCAAAAAAAATTTTTATTTTTTGGGACACCCTAGTGTACATATTTTGGAAAAAAAAAAATATATATGTATATATATATATATAATATATATGTATATTAGACCGTTTCACTTTTTCAACTTTTTTCGAAATGTAAATGGGAACATTTTTTTCTAAATTTATTTAAAAAAAAACAAAGCTTTTGGTATATTAAACCTTTATATTTTCGAAGGCTTAGACCTCGCGCAAAATCGGTTAAGCTTTTTGCCTAAAAAAAGCAGATTTTGAAAAATTAGGAAAAACATTGCATTACTAATTTTATAATAACTCTTGACTCGTTTGTCTGATTTGAGTATAGTTTAGCTTATTTTAAAGGCAATTAAATTTACCAGATTCCCTCCTTGCGCATAGAAACATTTTGATGATAACTTTAGTGCCTACAAGCTTTCAAAGTTGATTCATCATAAAATTTCGAGAAAAAAATTAGCTACATTGAGTCATTTAAAAATTCCTTAAAAAAATTTGGATCATCAGAAGTATGCAATAATTAATATGTTTATAGAACAAAAATTTTTGAGAGCTTAAAAAGTATGCAAAATGTTTGACTCATAAAAAAGTGTTAGGTTTTATATAATTTCAAAATTAGAATTTTAAGATTTTAGAATTAAAACCAAGAAGGAGTCATTCGGCTATCAAAATTATGAATTAAGAAGAAAAAAGAGTTCAATTGTAATTAAGTATAAAAGTTAAGAAGGAGATATAATTGAGATATAAATAAGTCTAATATTTTTACCCGCAAAGAAGAGATCCACACACCAACAACATCTACAACGCACATGGATAATCTTCATGGACTCAACCCACAGCAACTACAGCCACCATAACATAACATGTGACGTTTCCGGGTCCACAATAAATTAACAACACTTCAATGCAGCAATACTTCCTCAGCAACGATCATTGGTCGAAAAGTTTTTGCCGCAGTTTTTATAGAAAGTCACGATGCTCGTGATTTTGTGGAAGAAGGGGAGTAATGTTGGGTGTCACAACCGCACAAACATTTCTTATACCCTATTGCGATAAAAAATGCAACAACGGAAGCACCGGCGTTCAGAATCAAGTGAACGTAAAAGTTGGCGAAATAACCGAAATACGCTTCGCAATCAAGATGGGCACAAGAACGCATTATATGACTGACCTATATCAACAATAAAGACAACGTCAGCCGAGAATGTCGTAATAGCCGATACTGCCAGCACAGCAATAACAATTTAAATGGAACACGCAACAACAACAAGTGAGTTGTGGCTAGAGGTATTTAGCAACAGCCGTCTACAACAACAATCAGCAAGCTGACCTGATGGGAAAGATATTGGAACTGCAGAAACAACAGCAAAGATGGCCCAGAAGAATGTCGCAACAAACGACATTGTTAGACCAGCAATACCGCTATATTTAAATCAAGAATCGTTTACTGAACGGGAACTACGATCAGAACCGTGAACCGAAGTATTCAGTAGATCTCAACTTTAACGTTATCTAGGGAATAGCTCAATTAAGACAGATAGCACAAGTATTAAATGTTATGCTTTAAAGGAATTAATTAAACGCTACATTCAACATTAAACGGTTTCGAGTAATCCCTTGCGTTAATCTACTTAGACGCGCCCCCTAGAAGACACAACAGCCGCTTCATGCAATGTGACCGTTGGGTCAGAGCGGTTCCAGTTCTAATTTTAACTACAAGCTATTTGATCGCTGGAATCATAGTCCAATTCTATGCACATGCATCTCACGTGTCATGCTGCCCTGGCTGTCGCCCTTATCCATTTTATATAAATATTAGTTTTAGCTCTAATAAGAATCAATCATTTGAAATTATTTAATGCGAGCACTCGAGCCGATACTGGCAATAGCTGTATACGCCGAGCTGCTCTTTAATAACACCCATCAACAAATATAAAACTAAATAAATCATGTTAATTCATTTTTACCATTTCCGATATAACAAAGGAAGACAGAGGAAGATAGAGGAAGACAAAAGAAGACAAAGGATGACAGGGAAAGACAGGAAAAATCAGAGAAAACACAGAGGCAAATAGAAGAAAACAAAGGAAAACAGAGTAGAACAGAGGAAAACTGAGGAAAACAGAGGAAAACAGCGGACAACAGAAGGATACATAGGAAAACCGAGGAAGGCAGAGGAAAACAAAGAAAAATAGAAGGAAACAGAGGACAACATAGGAAAACAGGGAAAACGGAGGAGGACAGAAATACAGAGGCAGACGGAGGAAAAAAAGAGGATGACGAAGGAAGGTGGAGGAAGACGGAGGAAGATACCCGCCTTATGGGAGAGTGAGTGAAAGCGAGTGACAGTGAGTGAGGGAGAGTGAGTGGGAGTTGGAGAGAGTGAGTGCGAGAGACTGAGTCAGAGTGAGTGCGAGAGACTGAGTCAGAGTGAGTGAGAATGCGTGTTGTATTTGAGACAGTTGGTGTTGGTGTAGCGGCCTGGTACTGTGGCAAAACTGCGGCTTGCTCGTCGTAATGGGCGTGAAGTCTTGCCACTCCGCATACCTTCTACTCAAAACAATCAAAAAAATCGTACCGAAAATGTGTGGTTAAGGTGGAAGAAAAACAAAAGAGATCAAAAAGGAAGGCCATAAAAATATATATCGTACATTCATACTTCACTATATATATATATATTAGGCCGGGTCGATTTTTTCCCCGACCAAGCGTATAGCAGGAAAGTAATCTACGGTCAATTCTAAGATATTTTGCTGAAAAAACCATAGGTCTAAAATCAAATTCGAGCTTCCGGTTTTCGACGAGAAACTTTTCATAACATATATTTCGAAGAATTTGCTGAACTCAATTCGATAAATAACACAGGCCTACAACGAACAACCTTTCATAATAATAAGAAGTGCTTCCATTAAATTTTTGTCTGCTGAAAAATTGAAAAATACCGAAAAAATTCCATCACGTCACAGTTTCGAGAAAACCACGCATTCAGTTTTTTGTCCCATCATTTTTTCGTACACGTTTTTCTAAAATGCGGTACCCCATATTTAAAATTTTTAAACGATAAGGCCTTCTAAGATAATTAGATTATTAACTAATATCAAAAGCAACACAAGTTTTTAACAATTAATGGTTCAAAATGATGCTTGAAGTAGAAAAATTTTGATGTATCTTGAAAAAATTCAGTTTTTTTTTTACTTTCAACGAACTTATCTTAATCTCTACTTGTGTTATTTTCAAAATCTGTTTGTAGGATCAAAGAATAATCAATTGTATGCAAATTTCTTCAAAATTGAAAATGTTCCCCTAAGTTTTCGTAGAGATATAACCATTCTTACGAAAGCATTCAATTTGAAAAATGTAACATGTTGCAATTGGAAAATCACTTGTTTTTCTTTTTAAAAAGTCAAAGGCGAAGAGATTGGAATTTTCCTAAAAGTTTAGAAACATTACCTGAACGATATGCGAGTAGTTCTATTCTGCCGTTTTACTAGTGTAATTTCACTAGTAATAGTTCTTCTTATACCCTTGAATTATTTTGTTAAAAATTAGCAATGCACAGTGGTGTTGGGATACGGGGATTAAAAGGTATGACGCCGTGGCACTTCGGTAGGTACGCACGTCATACAATCCTGTATTCCTTTAAATAAAAGATGAGATTGTCAGTTTGCAATCTTAATAAATATAAATCCTTATGTCTTACAAGGTTTCTTATGTATCCTAGCTCCTTTTAAATACTCGAAAACTTCCCTATTCTGTCTGTTAAACTCCAATCGTCGTGGCTTCTTGGTAAGTACGTGCGATAGAGCTGAGATGTCTTCGTAAATAACGTAAAGATCAATCTGCCTTTCCATGGATTCGAGCTCCGCTTTTATAAGAATAACATGCTGATCTGGTGCTTTCTCAGCGACCATTTGACTTCATGCAATTCCTTCGGTCGCTTGAATGTTGTCGTAGGTCAGTTTCCGATATTGCCTCGGAACATTCTTTATAAAAATGTTGAGTTGGATATTACCGCGACTGGTGCTGTTAACTTTAGTATTTGCTCGTGGCTGCAATTCTGCTTACTCGATCATTTCTCGGTTATTGCGTTAGTGCATGTTCTTTGTTGTTGTTATTTACTTGCGCAACTCCACTGTTGGTTTTTAATGTACAGTGGCGGAGGAAAGAAAGGGACAGGTAATGGGATATGTTTGAGCATAACTCACAACATCCCTCCCCCTTTGAAGAAATCGTGCCCATCGTGGTGATGATGGCACGTATTTGTTGGTGACACTGCTGGCTTGCCGATGTTTTAATTGTGGATTTTATTACTTTTTGGCAGCAAGATTATTGTTATCATTGATCTGATGCTTGAAATTAAAGCTGTGTCAATTTATGTCTTGTTGAAGGAAAGGTGTTGCATTATATCAGAAATTGTTGAAATGGTTGTCTTCGAAATTGCCATTTGCACGTCCGATGAAATGAAGTTGTAGATGATTTTGACTCTGTGCCGAAGTAGCGTTGTTTTTTTGCTATTGTTCTGTTCAGAAAGCATTTTCGTTATTGACGTTGTTATCAAGACGATTTCGTCGTCTCCTCCCTTATCCAAGAGGAGTGGTGATCGATTTCTTATGACTTGTCCTTGTGCTGAAGCTCATGTTTAGATCTCTGCTACCCGAGGCCTGATGACTTATGATTACTTAATTCTAATTAGTTTTACTACTATTATTGTTTCTCTTATGCTTCAAAAATTTTCAATATTTTGGTTTATATTTTGTCGTTAATATTTATTTCTTCTTGCATAAAAGCTCTCGCTGACAATTATATATATTATATATATATTATTTTTTTAAATTTTTTTTAAATATTTTCTGGCTATGTATTCCTTCGCAATCCATTTAAAATCATTTTCTACATACGATTCTTAATTTTTTGTTACAATTTTTTACTTATGTTATCGGTACTATTTTTTAATAATATATATATTTATTATTATAATTCTTTTTTTTTTTTTTTTTTTTTTTTTGTCTTAAATTTTTCCAATTTTTTGATTTTTCTCACAAATTTTTTTTTTATGCTCTTGATTTTTCAATATTTTTGAAGGTGCCTATTATTTTTTTTTACTCTTCATTTATATACATATTTAGTTCTAATTCATCAAAATTTAGTATAGGTAATAGTTAAAATTATTTCCTCAATTTTTTTTTTGTTTTATTTAATAAAAATTCTTTTTTTTTTTTTAAATTGTTTATAGTATTTTCATAATGGCAAAAATACCTATTTTTTCAAGGTATTGTCTTTAATGTACTTTCTCTTGAATAAATACAGATATTTAGTAAATCTCTGTATATACTTGTTAAAACTTAGCAACTTATTATCCGTTTTTGTTATCATTCTTCTCTCTTGTTCTTTTGGTCAGGCCAGTTTTATTTCCACCAAATATCATCTTGTGCCTAAGTTTGTCTTGAAAAAATTTTTTTAAATATACAAATTACGGTCCTCGAGTCCCTACTGCAACTCAGTTCTTTTGATTTCATTTTCTGCTCAAAGACTTTAGTTAAATTAAATTGTTTACCGGGGTTTGTTCAAAATATTCGTGACTTTAAGACTTTAAAATAGTGTTCAAGATATTTTTTTTTGTAAAGGGCCCTCTCCAGCTCTGTAAGGAATCTCAGCAGGAATTTTCTTGATATTCCTTAAAGGAAAAAAACGTAGCATAATTTCATTTTTAATGCAATAGTGACAATCTATATATCTATATATTTTACGTCAAGACGAAAAAGCTGTTAAAAATTTGTTATATGCCTGCCACACGTAGATCGAAATTGCTCAATTTCAAAAAATTACAGAACAAATCTGACATTTGAAATTGAGGCAATTTAAATTTTGTTCTGAAATTGCTCAATTTCGATCTACGTGTGGCAAGCATATTAAAATGGATTCGAAATTGTAAGTGTGAATAATATTTATGGGTAATTGTTTCTTAAAATCGAAAAATTTTTATATCGAACTTACCTCTTCTGTCAAAATTCCTTTCAGAAAGAACGGAAAATTCAATATTTCTAACAGAAAAATCTGTGTTACCGTGTTTTATTTACAACAAAAAAGGGAGCGAAAACAGAAACTACTCTTTGACGAACTGGAGACTGTTAACAGAAAACTTCTGACACAAAAATTCCTTCAGCATTTCTTAAGCTTTTTTTTATATGAAGTTTTTCATTTCTGACAGAGCTGGAGAGGGCCCTTAAGTTTCGAAACTGCATTCTAATTTATACATAGTCTTAAACGATGTTAAAAAGAAATTCCTAGTCATAATTAAGTTTAAAAACAGTAAGAAGTATGCAACCTGCAAAATGAATGAAGTATTATATGTATTACTGACTCATATTCAAAATTTTATTGCATTTAATAGATTGTTTAGAAATTGTTCCGTTTCCGGCTTGTATGTTGGCCCTGCTCTACACTGTCAAATTTGTCGAATGATTTGCATTAAGTTTATTCCCTTTCTTTCTACAAGCTTTTGTAACGCTATATCTGCTGCTATAAATGTGCATGTGCGATTTATTCCTGCTCTACAGTGTACTAAAATTTTTTCTCTCTTCGTTAGTGACTCTCTCCATTTAATATAAAACTCCAGAAAAATAGCTATCTTAGGCATTTTGCCATCTGGCCATGCTAAGAATTGCCAGTGTGTAATTATTCGTTTTTCATCCGATTTAATATGCTTAAGTTCTATCTTACTCTCAACTATTCCACTCCTACTATTTACTTCTATCGTTTTTATTTCAAAATTGCCGCAAACGATAGACTCATTTATATTTTCACTCCAGTATTGACAACATTTCTCAATTCCGTTTTAATTTATTTTTGTCAGCATGACTATGTTATAGCAATTGTGTTCCCAAATCATTCGCTAAAAATCATTTACTGTGTTCTTCAGTGGCCCTTGTGTTGCAATATATTAATTTTTTTCATTATGTCCGTCAATAAAGTTTGCATGTATGTAATCTGATCCCCCTTTTCTACTTGTTCTCAGTTTGACTCGCGTGCGATCGAAGCAAGGCACATCCGCATATCTGTTCTTTGATTTATTGTTTTGTAAATTTACTGCACTGTCAATAGGTATTTCAACTTTACTTTGTTTATATTTTTTTTCATGTTTTTGATGATTTTTCGGAGTTTCTTCGTTTTTAATAAAATTTATTCCGCGATTTAATTTGATCAAATTCTTATGGAATGTTCTATCTTTTCCCTTTATTTTTAATTTTACATTAGATTCGGATGGCAAAGAAACTATTTCAAACGGTCCTTCCCAATTTGGTGAAAATTTAATTTTTCGATTTTGGCTCTTAAGCCAGACCTTGTCTCCTACTTCAAAGTTTTTTTCATTTATTTTTTTGTCGTAATATGTTTTTGCCTTCAATTTTGCTGACTTTTGGTTATTTCTTACTATTTCATGACTGCGTTGAATTTCATATTTTAAAATTTTACTATAATCGTCTGTATTGTAAACAGGGGGCGGCTTTTGTTTTAATTTAACCGGAATTTCAAATTCGAATCCAAAAAGTGTCCTTCATGAGGTTTGTTTAGTGGATGAATGAACTGTATTATTATGCACGTGCATTGCATGGTGCAACCATTCATCCCAATTTGTGCCATCTTCATCTACAAAATTTCGGAGAAATTCCGCCAGGGGCCGGTGACTTCTTTCAAGAGAACCATTGGCTTGCAGGTGGTATGGCGAAGTTTGAGATTTTCTAATGCCTAGAATTTTGCAAACCACTTTGAACAAAGTTGACGTGAAATTAGTGCCTTTGTCAGTCACTAGTACTTTCGGAACATTAAATTTTGAAATTATTTCATTGAAAAAGGCTCTGGCTACAGTTGATGCCTCCGCATCTGGTATTGCTACGCAAATAAAATACTTAGAGAAATCGTCTAAAAATGTGAGGATGTATTTATTCTCTCTAGATGAGATCGGGAGTGGACCAACTATGTCCATAAATATCTTATCAAATGGTCTAAGAAGCGTGTCTGTTACTTCCATAGGCATTTTCCCTAAGCGCGAACTTTTGTTCTTTTGACAAAGCTGGCATGCGTTAATTTAATTTTTTATTTGTTTTTGCATACCTTCCCACTTGAACTGTTTCTTGATCCTGCAATAAGTTTTAAAAAATCCCTTATGTCCCCCTATTGGTGTATTGTGAAAAATTTTTTGTACTTTTATAATCTCGTGAGGATCGACCAGTACGACGGCTGTATCTTCGTTTCCTGGCTCGCTCTCAATTTTATTATCTGTAAATATCTCGTTCTCTGCTTCTTCTTGCGATGCTGACTTGGATCTTGTAACTACTGATATATTGCTTTTCTCTGTTGGCAATCTGCTTAGTGCGTCTGCATTTAAATTATTTTTTCCCGGTTTATAAATGATTTCGAAATCATATTCTAAAAGCTTCAAACGAAATCTACCTAGTCTCGTGTCCTGATCTTTCAAATTAGATATTCCTTTAAGCGGCTTGTTATCTGTATAAATTTTAAAATGATTCCCTTAAAGAAAAGTTCTAAAATTTTTTTACTGCCCATACTATTGCTAAAAATTCCTTTTCTATGGTGGAGCAACGGTTTTCGGTTTCGCTAAGTGCCCTGCTAGCAAAATAAATTGGAATATCTTCCCCTTGTTCTCCCTGGGAGAGTACAGCTCCTAAAGCCTCATTACTCGCATCTATCGTTAAGCTGAAAGGTTTATTGAAATCTGGGTACTGCAATATGGGAGGACTTGTTACCGCATTTTTTAGAGTATCTATAGCTTTTTGACAATCTTCAGTCCACAAAAATTTTTGATTTTTTCTTAAAAGCTTAGTCAATGGTAACGAAATTTCTGCAGCTTTTGGAATGAATTTCCTGTAATAATTGATTAACCCTAGAAATGATTGCAATTTTTTAACATTCTTTGGTGGCTTTATATTTTTTACGCAATCTACTTTGCCTGGATCAGGCAGAACTCCCTTTTCCGAACATTTATGTCCTAAATAAACTACTTCTCTTTTTAAAAATTGACACTTTTCTGTTTGTAACTTCAAATTATTCTCTCTTAGTACTTGGAAAACTTTTCTTATACGCATTTCATGTTCCCCTAAATTTCTAGCATAAATCACGATATCATCGAGATATACAAAACAGTCAATTCCCTGTAATCCTGTCAATATGCTATTAATGATCCTTTGGAAAGTGGCTGGTACCCCCGTAAGGCCGAATGGCATCTTTCCGAATTCAAAATGACCTAACCCAGTGCTGAATGCTGTTTTCTGTCTGTCTTCTTTTTTAACCAGGACTTGGTGGTATCCACTTGCGAGATCAAGTGTAGAAAAATACAGACTACATCCTAACTGATCGAGAATTTCGTCTATTCTTGGAATTGGAAAAACTTGTTTCAATGTTATTTCGTTGAGTTTTCGAAAGTCAACTACTAGCCTCCATTTCTTTTGTCCATTCTTATCTGACTTTTTTGGAACCAATATTGTAGGTGAGTTCCAAGGGGATTTGCTTGGAGTGATAATACCGTCACTCAGCATTTTATCTAGATGTGCATTAATTTCCTTCCTGTGCACCTCTGGCAATCTATATTGTCTTGGATTTGATGGGGACGTGTCCCAGTTCTGTGGGAATTTCATGTTCTAGTACAGTTGTATATGACAGATTATCGTCTTTCAAATGGAAAATATCGGAATATTCCTTAACTATTCTTTTCATAGAATTTAGCTCTTCGGTATTAAGTGTCTCCTCGAGTTTAATTGTGCTCAATAAAAGATTAAAACGGTTATCCTCATCCCTAGATGATCTTAGATGTTAATGGTTTGAGTGATTTTGGTTCTCCTCAAAATTGTTTGCATCCTCGAATTCTAATTCGATATCTGAGTCTATTTCCACATCATACTCATTTGCATTTAAAATCGGTACATAGGCCTTATTATCTACTACCTTTGTTATAGTTCCCCCACAAATACGCCTTTCTTTATTTCCTTTTTATAGATAACTATTTCTCCTATCGAGTTATTTGCGAAAAGGTAGACCACTTTGCTTGCTCTAGCTGGGATCGTGACTGTCTCTGTCACACAAATCTTGTTGCTTTTGGCACTAACAAATGGTATACACGGTATTTGCTTTCCATTATCGAAAAGCGAAATATTTTTCTTGGTAAGGTTTACAACAGCTCTATTCTGAAATATATCTCGGCCTACCAAGCCGTCTGCTGGAATTTTTGATCCCTCAGGTAATACATGGAAATTCCATTTTAACTTTGCGTCTTTCGAATTAGTCAGTGTTATTGTACCTTTACTGCATGTTGAGCCTCCGAATGCTCCTGAAAAGTTTCTTCTCTCTGACTCATCTATGCTCGATTTGTCTTTTAATGATTCTATTTTAACTAAACTCGTGTCTGCCCCAGTGTCCACCAACAATGTAATTTCTGCATTAGCCGCTTGTTGGCTATGAAACACTACAAACGCTTCGTCTGACAATTCTTCCTTTTTATTCATCATCAGTTTCTCTATTTTTTCTGGCTTCTTGTGTTTAATCGCTCGACAGTGCGAAATAACACTTTCTTTAATACGCGATGTATTGTTTTTAATTTTTTCATTATTTTGAGACGATACGCTTCCGTCTTCATTAAAATAATCTACAGTATCCCTAAACTTATGGTCTGTCTTAAAACCGTCCACAGTGCTCAAATATATAAAGAGCCTAAGGATAAATAATTAAGACAACCCTGGGGGTAGCACAATAGATTCATTATGGGTCGCGGTGCGCACAGAGCCCCCATCTAATAATAATAATATAAATAATAATCCCTAAACGTAACATTTTTTCTCTCCTTTTTAAGTAAAAGTTCTTTTTTACTTTCTATTTAACCTTTTTATTATTCTACTCGTCGACTGCATTTTCTAACAAAATTTTTGATAAGTCTAGATCCTCTAGTTCATATCTGTTCAGACTAATTTCGTTAAATGTAGTCTCTTTATCTCCGGAGACTAGACTTGGCCTTTGAACTTTGACATTTATTTGGGCATTCCGGTCTATTGGCCTTGACCGGGCCGCTGAGAGTTTCCCTGAGTCTGACTATTCGAGCAGTTCCTAGCTATATGACCCTGTTGAGAGCATTTAAAACACTGAATGTTCGGATTAACTTGTCTATTGTCACTACTTCTTACAGCATTTTCATTTTGGCCAGCGGGGTTCATATTCTGTTTAAAAGGATTTGGATTAAAACAATCGCTGTTTCTAACATTTGAAGTGCTAAAATTAGTATTCTGCTGTGGCTTATGTTGTGATTGCTTCCTATGATCGTGCCTTTTCTTTTGTTTACAAAATGGACTCATCTCGTGCCCTTTTATCTGACAAACATTACAAAATAAATTTCCGCGTCTACTGTAACATTGAATTTCCGAAGGCCCTACTTTGCTGCAATAAGTGCACGTATCCTGATATTTCGCTTGCTGCGAGGTGTTTCGTTTGCAACCGGCGCTAGTATCATGTCCGTATTGCTCACAATTTTCACAGTAGGGGAGACCGGGGTTGGTTGTGACAGGGGTAGGTTGTTACAGTGCCAATAGCCGCGAAATAGAGAACGCAATACTAACGTTAGAAAGGGACAAATACTCCCACAACCGCCGGCTAGCATCACGCGAGAGCCAGTTGTGCCAGAGCTTTTGTGAGAGGAACACGTACGTGCCGTCAATAATATTGCAGGTTAGTAACATTTTATAATTTTAGTAATATTGGTTTGCAAGCGTTAAAGTTCTAGGAAATGTTATGATTCGTTGAAATTTTTTCGCCCTTATGCTTCCGTGTTGCGATAAATATACGTTTAAAGAGCAATGTTTATTTAAATTTTCACTGCATAACCTCAAAAGGTCGGACTTGGCGTTGGGGCTAAAAGTTACATTTGCTCGGGGCAGGTTGTGACATGTCACAACCTGCCCCGTAGTGCTTCTTGCGAACTGGCGTAATTTAAACTACATAGCTTATGCCTTTTTTTCTAGGATGAGGACATATGTTCGAAAAACTTAACGGGGAAAAACACCTAAACAGATCTACGAGCAGGCAGCAGCCATTTTGGAGGAGGACAAAACTAAAAAAATACGTGGCATCGCAAAAGATTTTGGATTATGTCATATGTCGCTTACAAGGTACTTAAAGAAAAGGAAAGAAGCAAAAGAGAAGGGCATACCAGTGGAATCTCTCACAGTCGGCTACCAGAAGAATAGACAAGTTTTCAATAATACGCAAGAGGCCGTTTTAGTGAGTTATATAATTAAATGCAGCCAAATTTACTACGGATTGACGCCAAAGGATGTCAAGCAACTGGCATTTTCTTGTGCACTTAAGCACAACATTGAAATGCCGCAATCGTGGATTGATAAACGAGAAGCAGGGTCTGATTGGCTAGCAGGATTTCTTAAGCGCAACAAGACGTTATCTATAAGAACACCAGAGGCTACTAGTTTGAGCAGAGCCACATCATTTAATAAAACGAATGTTGGTGATTTCTTTTCTAAATTGGCTGACGTGTTGGATAGATATAAATTTCCTCCGTCACGTATATGGAATGTAGACGAAACAGGTGTAACAACAGTATTGAAACCTAGAAAAATTTTGGCTCCAAAAGGATATAAACAAGTGGGTTCCATTACATCAGCAGAGAGAGGGACTCTTGTAACTGTTTGCGTAGCAGCAAATGCAGTGGGGAATTCTGTGCCATGCATGTTTATCTTCCCTCGAATTAAATACAGGGACTATTTTGTTCGCGATGGGCCTCCAGGCTGCATTGGCGCCGGGAACGCAAGCGGCTGGATGACTGGGCTGGAATTTAAAATATTTATAAACCATTTCATAGATAATGTCAAACCATCTCCGACAGACCCTGTTCTCTTATTATTAGACAATCATTCTTCACACTTGGATATTGATGTCATCGAAACAGCTAAAGAAAAAAATGTGGTATTGCTATCCTTTCCACCTCACTGTTCACATAAGCTCCAACCTTTGGATGTGGGTGTCTACGGACCATTCAAAAATTACTGTGCTAGTCAACACGACGGTTGGCTTCGAAATAATCCAGGCAAAACAATGACTATACACGATATTCCATCAATAGTGAAAAATGCTTTACCCTTGGCGTTAAATCCAATGAATATTATCAACGGGTTTAAGAAGGCTGGTATTGCACCATTTAATAAAGATATTTTTCAAGATGACGACTTCTTGTCTGCTTTCGTTACGGACAGACATATAGAGGAAACAATTAATTCGAACATCGAAAATATTCCTGCTACATCACAAAATGCGGAGGCTGAAACTCTATCTCATCCTGATTCTCCTATAAATAGTATCATTCTCGATCCGGAAAATAACATATGTACTAGCCCAGTTGCTGGTTGTAGTAATGATATTATGATGTCAAATGAAAATAATATTTCTCCCGAGATTATTCGACCTTACCCAAAAGCCGCCGCACGAAAAACCAAAACTGCACGAAAAACTCGAAAGTCAGCAGTTTTAACAGATACCCCGGAAAAAAATGTTCTGGCACTGGAACAGAGTAAGAAGAAGGAAAGCAAACCCAATAAAAGAAAGTCAGTCAAAGGAGGAAAATCTATAGGGAAGAAGAACAAACCGAAAAATACCAATAAGAAAAGAAAAACAGTTAATGAAAAGAAAGGCCGTTCTGTAAAGAGAAAGATATTTCGTGATACTGACGAAGAAAGTGAATTTGAGGATGGGTATTTTTGTCTGATATGTTGTGATCCCTTTGATCCGAAGAAATCTGGCGAGGAATGGGTACAGTGTGGAGCATGTAAGAATTGGTCACATGTGAAATGTGTTAGAGTGAATATTACACATTACAAATGCTTGAATTGCAAAAGTGATATTTCAGACTAAAGTAGTTAAACTGATTAGTTTTCCTTATATGTAAGATCTGACTGTATTTATTTATTTTTTTTTTTCAATGAAAAATTAGCTTTATTTTGTTTTAACCAGGTAGAAGACCAAATGTTAAGTTTTTAATTTTATTTTATATTCGATTATTTTTTTTCGTTACATATTGTTATGTTATTTAAATAATAATAGTTGATGCTGGTTCCTAATAAAAACTCTTAAAATACGTTTGTTTTTTATTGTAACAACCTACCCCATTTGGTGTAACAACCAGCCCCGAACACGGGGTTGAATGTTACACGGCTTATTTTTCAGAGTTTTTACATTTATATCATTGCTATGAGTCTAATGTATGACATTTATTTAGAAAAAAGAACCTGAATAAGTACTCTATCAAACAAACCTACACCCAGGTACAACAATCAAACCGAAAAAAAAATATTGGAGTTTGTAAAAAAAATGTCACAACCAACCCCGGTCTCCCCTACGGTGTGTTTTTTCTTAATTGGCAAACGTCTCTCGTGTGGCCGTCTACGTCACAAAAAGAGCAACGAATCTGATTTAGGTATTTTACTGAGACTGAATTAATTTCTTCTGATTCTTCTGCTACTTTTATTATCTCTGATATAGGTTGGTGCTTATGCAACTCTAAACGATGCCTCATGAAAGGGTCTCTGATTCCTAAAATATATCTCCTTGTTGCTAAACACCTGTATTCACTAAGTGCGGATACCGCTTCGCTTTGGCTCCATAATTTTTCAATCACTTCTTCTGCCTCTCTAAGCAAGGACTGTATCTTTCTTCCAAATGTAGATGCTGATTCATTTCAGTTCTGTTCTGAATTTGCTAACTCCGTTCTCATAATTTCAAGATTTCGACGTGGTAAACATTCTTTTTTAATAAAATCGGCTAATTGGTCGATACTATTGAATTTAAGTTGATTAGCTTTTATAAAAATTTGTCCTAAAATAGTAAAATAAAGTAAAATAGTCTCGGAGTCTACGTTACTTAAAGCTTTCTTGACTAATTCTAATCCTGTAATAAATTTCAAAACTTCTGCACTCATGTTTGTAGTATTATTTGAAAAATGTGGTACCAAGCGATTAACTTTGTCCATTTCTTCATCTATTTGTAGTTGGTGCATCATGTTGATTTTAATTGTTGGTAATTTTGGGTTTGTTTGTGCTGGAAAATTTTCCCCGTCCGTCAATATATTTAAATTTTGACTTGTTGGAAGTATGAGACTGTCAGTGTTTGTGCTAGTGGTTTTGATTCTGCGTGCTGGGTTAGGGCTTGGCGAGTTAGCAGTGTCACAAACGTTTTTCAGAGAAAGTCTTAACCTTTTTACCTCCTGTTTCAAATTCTGAATTTGTTCCTCACTTTCTTTTAAACGCTCTTTATCATTTTCTACTGTTTGTGCTAGGTCATTACCAACTGCTTTAGTTAATAATTCTCTTAACTCTTGATTATTATTTTCGGATTCTTCTATTAAATTATTTTGAACGTCATCTGTTTTTTAAAGTTCTTGCACGATCGTGTCAAACCCTGTATTGTATCTTCTAATAATTGAATCATCCTTTCTGTCGCTTTTTCTGATGCGCTTAATGTATTTTTGACTTGATTGATTAGATATGTAGCTTCTCCAATTTTTGAAAACTGCCCTAGCACTGTTTGATCTTTTATTAATTGTGAAATTTCTTTATTTAGGTTTGCTTCCCTTACAAGTTCTTTTGCTTCTCTTAGAATAGCGTCAGAATCGTTTTCGAATAATTTTAATTTTTCTTTTAATAACTCTATTTCTTTTGCCATATGGCTGGAGCAAAATAACTTTTAAGTGCAAAAACATCCTACCAAATGGGACTCAAGGAGAAAATTATTTTATTTATTTTTTAGTTACTCACCACTTTCATCATTCTGCTTCTTCAAGTGCTTCCTGCGTCCTTCTTATTTAGCTGCTTATCTTCTCTTTTGGAAACTGCTACCGTTGACAATTATTTAAAAAAAAAACAACTTATTTTCACTTTTTGTTTTATTTACATAAATACCAGCTGTTTGACAATAGGATATGAGAGAAAAAAATATTCTACAAGCGTTTTACCATACAATCTTGCTTACGAATTTTTATTCGGCTTGTCTGGGTAATAACTAATTACTTTTTAAGACTGTCACAGCCCCAATTCAAGGCGGATTTTCGTAGCCGATCATGTATGTACACTTTTGATATAAAATTTCAATTTTCTTTCAAGCTTTTTGCTCAGTTATATTGACAAGCGAACCTTGTCGATATAAACTTTGCTTAAAAATTATAATCGCTAATGCAGTTCAATTTGACGAGCTTTTCTGCAAGTTTGGTAATAACTAATTACTGTTTAAGACTGTCACAGTTCCAATTTAGCTGAATAGCGTCATAAATCAAACAACGATCAATAATTTAAAAACAAAAAACCTTTAAACAACTGAGTTCGATCCAACTGAAAGTCAGTCCAATACCGGCTGCGCCAATTATGTTGGGATACGGGGATTAAAAGGTATGACGCCGTGGCACTTTGATAGGTACGCACGTCATACAATCCTGTATTCTTTTAAATAAAAGATGAGATTGTCAATTTGCAATCCTTTTATTTAATAAATAACAGGTTGGCTGATAAGTCCCCGGTCTAACAAAGAAAAACACATTTTTTTTGTCAAAATTCGTTTTTATTATTCAACATAGTTCCCTTCAAGAGCGATACAACGATTATAACGACCTTCCAATTTTTTGATACCATTTTGGTAGTACTCCTTCGGTTTTGCCTCAAAATAGGCCTCAGTTTCGGCGATCACCTCTTCATTGCAGCCAAATTTTTTCCCTGCGAGCATCCTTTTGAGGTCTGAGAACAAGAAAAAGTCGCTGGGGGCCAGATCTGGAGAATACGGTGGGTGGGGAAGCAATTCGAAGCCTAATTCATGAATTTTTGCCATCGTTCTCAATGACTTGTGGCACGGTGCGTTGTCTTGGTGGAACAACACTTTTTTCTTCTTCATATGGGGCCGTTTTGCCGCGATTTCGACCTTCAAACGCTCCAATAACGACATATAATAGTCACTGTTGATGGTTTTTCCCTTCTCAAGATAATCGATAAAAAATATTCCATGCCCATCCCAAAAAACAGAGGCCATTACTTTGCCAGCGGACTTTTGAGTCTTTCCACGCTTCGGAGACGGTTCACCGATCGCTGTCCACTCAGCCGACTGTCGATTGGACTCAGAAGTGTAGTGATAGAGCCATGTTTCATCCATTGTCACATATCGACGCAAAAACTCGGGTGTATTGCGAGTTAACAGCTGCAAACACCGCTCAGAATCATCAACACGTTGTTGTTTTTTGTCAAATGTGAGCTCGCGCAGCACCCATTTTGCACAAAGCTTTTTCATATCCAAATATTGATGAATGATATGACCAACACGTTCCTTTGATATCTTTAAGGCCTCTGCTATCTCGATCAACTTCATTTTACGGTCATTCAAAATCATTTTCTGAATTTTTTTGATGTTTTCGTCGGTAACCACCTCTTTCGGGCGTCCACTGCGTTCACCGTCCTCCGTGCTCATTTCACCACGCTTGAATTTTGCATACCAATCAATTATTGTTGATTTTCCTGGGGCAGAGTCCGGAAACTCATTATCAAGCCAAGTTTTTGCTTCCACTGTATTTTTTCCCTTCAGAAAACAGTATTTTATCAAAACGCGAAATTCCTTTTTTTTCCATTTTTTTCACAATAACAAAAGTTGCTTCACAAAAGACGCTCTATCTCACAAACTAATTGACTTATAGACGTCAAATTTTGACACGAATCATTTGAAGGTTGCCACTATATAAAAATAATATGCATTTAATACTAGCGACGCCATCTATGTGTCAGACCGGGGACTTAGCCAACCTGTTATAAATCCTTATGTCTAACAAGGTTTCTTATGTATCCTAGCTCCTTTTAAATACTCGAAAACTTCCCTATTCTTAGTGTTAAACTCCAATCGTCGTGGCTTCTTGGTAAGTACGTGCGATAGAGCTGAGATGTCTTCGTAAATAACGTAAAGATCAATCTGCCTTTCCATGGATTCGAGCTCCGCTTTTATAAGAACATAATGCTGATCTGGTGCTTTCTCAGCGACCATTTGACTTCATGCAATTCCTTCGGTCGCTTGAATGTTGTCGTAGGTCAGTTTCCGATATTGCCTCGGAACATTCTATATAAAAATGTTGAGTTGGATATTACCGCGACTGATGCTGTTAACTTTAGTATTTGCTCGTGGCTGCAATTCTGCTTACTCGATCATTTCTCGGTTATTGCGTTAGTGCATGTTCTTTGTTGTTGTTATTTACTTGTGCAACTCCACTGTTGGTTTTTAATGTACAGTGGCGGAGGAAAGAGGGGACAGGTAATGGGAAATGTTTGAGCATAACTCACAACAGTGGCAAATCCTGGACTTGGTCAAGGGAGGGGTCCTAGAAGGTAAGCAGCAAGTTTATTAAAGGGGGGCCGGACCCGATATCGTCCTCCGTGGATCTGCGACTGCCCATTCAAGTATTGTGGGAAACAATTACATCTATTTAAACACAACCCTCTTATTCAATACTAACCACGAAACTTGTTTGTACCCATCTTCAGCAGGGTTCATTAGTTTTGTGCGGATCTTGTTTTTATACCGGGTACACTCTGTGTTGAGGGTATATTGCGTTTGTGCGCCTGTGTTTAACGTCCAGAACCAATCGAGATAGACCATATAAAATGTATATAGAAATGATCAGCGTCACCAGGAGATTCGATTTAGACATGTCAGTTCGTCTGTCTGTCCGTATGTCTGTCCTACTGTCTGTCTGTCTGTATACAGTTATCTTTTCGAAGGAGTTGAGCTATCTTGACGAAATTCGGTATGGAGGTGCAGGGCGACATGAGTAATATGAAGTTTGAGAATGGGCATGATCGGACCATTTTTCGGGTACCTCCAGTACTAGGGTCTGTTCATAAAACATGCTCTAAAACCTGCATTTTTGAGATATTTCGATAAAATTTGATATTTGAGCTGATTTTAAGGGAAAAATGTAATTTTCAAAAATTGGAAAAGTGGGCGTGGCAAAAGGGCGGTTTTGGAAAAAGGTCTTACACTCACAATTCATAAGGGAATTGGACGAAATTCGGCATGTGAACTTCTATCTGACCGATATATCGCTTTTATGGAGAAAATTTTTCCATATCGGAAAATGCCAATGCAATTTGAAAATGAATAGATGTTCATGTGGTGTGGTACCTTATCACTTACATGATTTCATGTGTGATCAACACACCGTTAGAAAGCTGACAATTCCAGAATCCATGCCGGATGTTACTGATTTCGCATCCAGTCTGTGGCCACCTAATCGAGATCCAACTTACCAACCTTACTCATCATTAGATGTATGCTTGAATTTGGTTTCTTTAGAATACCTGTAAGCAATGTTTTCAGTTTTTTCATCACACTTTTCTTAGTTAGTATGGCAAAATTCAAGTTGTCCCAAATTGAAATCAATTTATCCGCCACTTTTGTTGTAAATGATACATCGGAGAACATTTTATTTTCATTTTTAGAACGATCACTTAAAAGAAAAATATTTTAAAATATCTCCAGCACTTGGTAAATTATGTTCATGCAAATCACTTGGCAAATCAAAGGCACTAAAACTTGGAAGTGGCATGTGCAATAAACTTGATTCGGAGCGGATTGGCATCGAAATATCATTAGCAGAAGAACCAATTGACATAGCAGCGGACTCCATAATCTTTTCAAATGTAAATACTGTATTTATAACAGGGATCGGCAAAAAAAAAAATTTAATTTTTGATTTTTTGATTATTATCCGCTCCACACTTCAAAATTCTTGATTCTGAAATAAAAAAAAATAAAAATTGAAAATATAAAATTTCTAAATAATGAACAACAATCCGTATTTTAGATTCTAAAAATTTGGAATGATTCTATGAAAATATTTAAAAAATTAAAAATGTGATTTTTTGAAAAATTCGAAATTTATATGTTAAAATTGTGGATTGCTGGATATTTATTAATCACATTTTAAGAATTATGAATAATAAGATACTTATAATTAGAATAATAAGATTGCAGATTTTTTGAATAATCAGTAATCAAAATGGCAAGATTGCGGATTTTTTCTGTAATAGTTGATATAGGACATAGAAAATTATGTAAAAATTATCAGAGACACCAGAAGACTCTATTATGTTATGTTCTTCCATCTTTTGATCTGTCCGATTGTCTGCTTTAAAACCACAATATTTCATAATGCACTGAAAAATACACCTATTTAAAGAGCTATAACTCAGTAAAGCGGTACGTCTTAGAAAAGTGCAAAAAGAAAAACTGCAAAAAACTTTCTAACATTTTTTTTATTAATACAACCAACCAACAAAGATTGCCATTTTTTTTTACAATACAGGCTTGCTTGAGGATGATGAGAATAGTGAAGCTTTCATCTACCCATTAGTTTTAGGAGATGAGTTGCATTTTCTCAAAACGCGTATCTCAAAGTTTTCATCAAGCAATCGGTTGAATTTTGGCAAATTGCACATAGTAGCAAAACTGAATAACCGTTCTACTGCTGCCGAAGATGGAAGTGGCGTATTGAACTTTAAAAAAGTCGCTTTTATAGATGGATATGCGTTTAAAAGCTCAAAATCACTTCTTTCGTCCGCAATAAAGTTTTGGAAATCTGCTTCGTCTGCATTGGTGCCGAAGACTGCAGCAGATTCAGCTAGGAACTCCTCAGGCGAAAAATCGAAAAAACTATCGGACCCCTTTTCAGTTTGTGCCTCATTGTTCAACACTTTCGCTCGTGATAGAGCTTCCTTGAGAGCTGTCATTGTATTGTTTTGAGCTGATGGCGTTAAACAGTTAATCCATTTAAGCTTGAACTTCGGATGAGAAGCTGCTGCTACGGCTGCGATTCGCCCTTCGTCTTCAACATCCCAGAATTTTTTAAACCTCACGTTTAAACTTTCAATCAAAGCATCGATGAGAGGTGAACACCAACGCATGTTGTCCTTCTTAATGTTCCTCAACTTATTTCGAATTGATATTAGTGTGGGGAGCAAATATCCGAAATGGCAATTTTTTTCACCCTGCAGAATATCGATCGCATCTGCTAAAGGCTGATTACACCGCAAATATTCATATAAAAAATTGAAATGAATTTCATCTGTTATTATCCACTTGAATATTTTGAAGCTTCTCCCTTAGTTTAAAAATTTGATTCAAACAATCGTACAGGGAGTTCCAGCGTGTTACAATTGGTCTTTTCAGTGCCTCACCCAAAACATTTAATAAGCTTTCCCGTTTTTTTTGGTGAATTTGTCATTTTCCAAAGAGCTTCACACCGAATAATTGTCTCTTTGTAAATACGATCTAATCTTGAGCATGATCGTATTCCTCTTAAGGCGTCTGTGCTGGCAGTCAAATTTAGTGTGTGGCTAGCACACCTGAAATGCTGAGGGAGAGTTAAACTTTCCTCATGGCTGAAAATTATGGATCCAGGCTCAGCAAAGTCGTCAGGTTCCACACGTTGAGCGTTTATATCCGCTGCCGAGTCTGTACTCTCTTCTTCGAAGAATGATTTTTCCATTTGCAGTCCGAATTCTTTGAAGGCCTTTACGAAGTTCGAACCGTTGTCCGTTACAGTGGCAATTACATTTTCGGTGGAAAGGTTGAACGAACCGTGAATGATATCGATCATCTCTGCTACTCTATCATAAGTATGATCGCCTTCGAATCGACGGCAGGCTATCGCATATGATTTCCGATTGTAGTTTGAGGGATCGATCTAGAAATGATTGTGAGATATTTCTAAGCTCGCTTATAAATTGATCGCTCAACAACTCACCCAATGGACCGTCATCCCTAAAAAACGTCGATTTGGACACGACCAAATATCCGCTGTTGTGCACAAATATGGTACCTCAGCTAATGCATCTCTAATAGACGACATACTTGCTTCATGTTCTGCTAAATGTTCGGGCGGAAAGATGTTGAAGTGCCTTTCCGTTTTTTTTTATTTTCATATCTAAGGAGTGTAATAAATTCAAATAAATTTGAATGAACTTAATTGCCAACTTGTAACTTACTAACCATCAAATATTTTTCGAGATGCCGGCGATTCAACGGTTTTTAATGGCACTAATGATTCTAGTACATAACTAAGAACATTTTCTTCGAATTGAGCTTGCGAAAAAGAGCAATAAGTTTTATGTTCATAGGAGTCGCTTTTCATTTTTTTTTGCTTTGTTTATAGCATACTGATTATATTCATTAATTTTGCGTTTATGCACTTTCTACAAATGTAATTTTATATTAAAATTTTAATAAGACTAAACAAAGTTGATAGGAACACTGTATAGAAAAAATCTTTACCTCAATGTGTGAGACAAAATTTGAAGAGCTTCGCAGTGAGCCACAAATTTTATGGTCTCTATTGTGCTCTTCTTTACATAGCTGACAGATTGCTTTAGTTGATCCAGAGATGGATGATTCGTTCAGGTTAGGAAAAAAATAAGTTCCATCGAGATATGGTCGGCGATTGCATTCAGCCAGTATATCATCCTCTATATTTTGAGAGCCTTCAAAAGCTTGAGATGACCCAGGATCGGAGTTATTATCCTTGATATTTGGAGAGCCTTCAAAAGCTTGAGATGACCCAGGATCACAGTTATCATCCCCAACATAAAAAATAGGACTTTCTGATATTTTGTATTCAAAAAGTTTGTGCTCGTTTATGCTGTCCATTCCGTCGTATTTTATATAAATGATAGAAAACAAAATCCTTTTGGACTGAACAATTCGCTATCGTATTCAGCTCACACAGATCTGTCTATTCAAAAGTTTTCTATTCAACAAGAAAACTTTATTTTCGTAAGATCTCAAAAATGCTTAGACAACCTTGGTCATTTCGAAAAGAGTGTAATTTTGCACCATAACCTTTTCTGTTTTTGATATTAATTCGCAAATTACGTTGAAATTTGCGTTGCGAGTTACTGAATCAATAAGAAACGATAATAAATTGAAGTGGAAAATCTACGCCCAGCTAGCACAGGCCTTCTTAACATGTTTCTATCGTATCTGAAGTTCTTTCTTTTTTTTCTTAGATGGTCTGCAATGCTCTTAGTATATGCAAATATAATAATATCTAAAAATTTCTTCATTAAAAAAAATAAATAAATAAACTACTTCGATCCGGCAGAGTTCGAACCCAAGCCCTTCAGATTGCTAGCCTTGCACGCTAACCACTAAGCCACGTCAAGTTCTAGGAGAGAGGAAGAAAATATCTCATTTAAGTTCAAACGAAAATATGCACAATAATTCTCATTCCTAAAAACCAAAATTTTGTTTGACTTTAATTTTATAAATGAAAAAAATCCACAGTTTTCAGTTTGGCAAACATGGTGTCACGGGTGAGCACATAACTAGAAATCGGGAATTCCCAGGTTCAAACCCCACACAAGAAGTTCTTCTCAAGAATATTTCAAATTCTAAATCAAATAAATATACATTAAAATAAACAAACATCTATGAAATGGGTAACTAAGAATGAAACTAAATGGGTAGATGAAAAACTTCACTATTCTCATCATCTCAAGCAAGCCTGTATTGTAAAAAAAATTGGCAATCTTTGTTGGTTGGTTGTATTAATAAAAAAAATGTTAGAAAGTTTTTTGCAGTTTTTTTTTTGCACTTTTCTAAGACGTACCGCTTTACTGAGTTATAGCTCTTTAAGTAGGTGTATTTTTCAGGGCATTATGAAATATTGTGGTTTTAAAGCAGACAATCGGACAGATCAAAAGATGGACGAACATAACATAACAGGTTGGCTGATAAGTCCCCGGTCTGACACATAGATGGCGTCGCTAGTATTAAATGCATATTATTTTTATATAGTGGCAACCTTCAAATGATTCGTGTCAAAATTTGACGTCTGTAAGTCAATTAGTTTGTGAGATAGAGCGTCTTTTGTGAAGCAACTTTTGTTATTGTGAAACAAATGGAAAAAAAGGAATTTCGTGTTTTGATAAAATACTGTTTTCTGAAGGGAAAAAATACAGTGGAAGCAAAAACTTGGCTTGATAATGAGTTTCCGGACTCTGCCCCAGGAAAATCAACAATAATTAATTGGTATGCAAAATTCAAGCGTGGTGAAATGAGCACGGAGGACGGTGAACGCAGTGGACGCCCGAAAGAGGTGGTTACCGACGAAAACATCAAAAAAATTCAGAAAATGATTTTGAATGACCGTAAAATGAAGTTGATCGAGATAGCAGAGGCCTTAAAGATATCAAAGGAACGTGTTGGTCATATCATTCATCAATATTTGGATATGAAAAAGCTTTGTGCAAAATGGGTGCTGCGCGAGCTCACATTTGACAAAAAACAACAACGTGTTGATGATTCTGAGCGGTGTTTGCAGCTGTTAACTCGCAATACACCCGAGTTTTTGCGTCGATATGTGACAATGGATGAAACATGGCTCTATCACTACACTCCTGAGTCCAATCGACAGTCGGCTGAGTGGACAGCGATCGGTGAACCGTCTCCGAAGCGTGGAAAGACTCAAAAGTCCGCTGGCAAAGTAATGGCCTCTGTTTTTTGGGATGGGCATGGAATAATTTTTATCGATTATCTTGAGAAGGGAAAAACCATCAACAGTGACTATTATATGTCGTTATTGGAGCGTTTGAAGGTCGAAATCGCGGCAAAACGGCCCCATATGAAGAAGAAAAAAGTGTTGTTCCACCAAGACAACGCACCGTGCCACAAGTCATTGAGAACGATGGCAAAAATTCATGAATTAGGCTTCGAATTGCTTCCCCACCCACCGTATTCTCCAGATCTGGCCCCCAGCGACTTTTTCTTGTTCTCAGACCTCAAAAGGATGCTCGCAGGGAAAAAATTTGGCTGCAATGAAGAGGTGATCGCCGAAACTGAGGCCTATTTTGAGGCAAAACCGAAGGAGTACTACCAAAATGGTATCAAAAAATTGGAAGGTCGTTATAATCGTTGTTTCGTAATCGTAATCGTTTTTACATAATTTTCTATGTCCTATATCAACTATTACAGAAAAAATTCGCAATCTTGCCATTTTGATTAATGATTATTCAAAAAATCTGCAATCTTATTATTCTAATTATAAGTATCTAATTATTCATAATTCTTAAAATGTGATTAATAAATGTCCAGCAATCCATAATTTTAACATATAAATTTCGGATTTTTCAAAAAATCACATTTTTAATTTTGTAAATATTTTCATAGAATCAATCCAAATTTTTAGAATCTAAAATACGGATTGTTCATTATTTGGGAATTTTAAATTTTAAATTTTTATTTTTTTTAGTTCCCTTCAAGAGCGATACAACGATTATAACGACCTTCCAATTTTTTGATACCATTTTGGTAGTACTCCTTTGGTTTTGCCTCAAAATAGGCCTCAGTTTCGGCGATCACCTCTTCATTGCAGCCAAATTTTTTCCCTGCGAGCATCCTTTTGAGGTCTGAGAACAAGAAAAAGTCGCTGGGGGCCAGATCTGTAGAATACGGTGGGTGGGGAAGCAATTCGAAGCCTTATTCATGAATTTTTGCCATCGTTCTCAATGACTTGTGGCACGGTGCGTTGTCTTGGTGGAACAACACTTGTTTCTTCTTCATATGGGGCCGTTTTGCCGCGATTTCGACCTTCAAACGCTCCAATAACGACATATAATAGTCACTGTTGATGGTTTTTCCCTTCTCAAGATAATCGATAAAAATTATTCCATGCCCATCCCAAAAAACAGAGGCCATTACTTTGCCAGCGGACTTTTGAGTCTTTCCACGCTTCGGAGACGGTTCACCGATCGCTGTCCACTCAGCCGACTGTCGATTGGACTCAGGAGTGTAGTGATAGAGCCATGTTTCATCCATTGTCACATATCGACGCAAAAACTCGGGTGTATTGCGAGTTAACAGCTGCAAACACCGCTCAGAATCATCAACACGTTGTTGTTTTTTGTCAAATATGAGCTCGCGCAGCACCCATTTTGCACAGAGCTTTTTCATATCCAAATATTGATGAATGATATGACCAACACGTTCCTTTGATATCTTTAAGGCCTCTGCTATCTCGATCAACTTCATTTTACGGTCATTCAAAATCATTTTCTGAATTTTTTTGATGTTTTCGTCGGTAACCACCTCTTTCGGGCGTCCACTGCGTTCACCGTCCTCCGTGCTCATTTCACCACGCTTGAATTTTGCATACCAATTAATTATTGTTGATTTTCCTGGGGCAGAGTCCGGAAACTCATTATCAAGCCAAGTTTTTGCTTCCACTGTATTTTTTCCCTTCAGAAAACAGTATTTTATCAAAACACGAAATTCCTTTTTTTCCATTTGTTTCACAATAACAAAAGTTGCTTCACAAAAGACGCTCTATCTCACAAACTAATTGACTTACAGACGTAAAATTTTGACACGAATCATTTGAAGGTTGCCACTATATAAAAATAATATGCATTTAATACTAGCGACGCCATCTATGTGTCAGACCGGGGACTTATCAGCCAACCTGTTACACAAAGACAAGTCCCTTAGTCGACTCAATTTAATTCATTATTGCTTAAGCAGTTATCTTTTCCTTGTTCTTTTCTTTTATTATATAAAATAAAATAAACTATTGTGGATTGAATTGTTAACATTCTGGCCCTCTGTTGAGTAATATTGTTTGCTCAACTCTTTATACATTTACGTGACCTGTTGTGTTTTGCTGTCGTGGAGGAAATTTTGGTGGTGTTCCAAGTCGAATAGCCCTTTGCTGACATTTAGTTTTTATTTTCCAAATGCTCAAGTAGAGAATTATCAATATAATGAGAACGATCACAGTATAGCTTGTTACATCATGCAGTGTGGATGGCCAAATTTATTGAGCAAACTTGGAGTCGGCATGTAACTGTTGCTGGAGCTTGGAAGCTGTTCCAAATTATTATTTACTTAACGAATTCAAAATTTAGAACTCTTTTTAATTCCATAGGTTCTGCAACTGAGGTTATATATCCAAATGCGGGAAATGATAAATGCATTATAGTTGAAGTAATTCGGTGGCCTTGGATTGTTATAAAACCACCTTTTATGACGCAATCAGGTTGGATGGACAGTGTGCCGGAACCATTTATGTTGACTTCCTGGACATCATCTCCAAACACAGCTGTACGCTCAGTTGCAGTTGAAGCTGCAAAAATCCGAATGAGTGAAATGTTGAATTGGTGGTCAACCTTGCAATTGGATGAGGTTCTATTGTTAAAAAGGGCTACTTCGCAGGAATAGCTGCTGGAGTTTTTTCGAGTTGTTGCTTGAATATTTGGGCAGAGGAAAGTGTCGTCAATGATTTCATTACATTTATAAAAAGCGGTTGTGCTCAAGGTGACATATTCATCTCGATGATTAGTGACTGCTGGAAATTGTGCCGTTGGTTTTATTGAAAGCATAGTGCTATTTATAACTGTGGGAATTGAATCCAGATAAAACAGTTCGAAGTTTTGATGATTGACATTGCTGTTGACCTTGGTTATGGTTGCCGCCATATGTTCGGCATAGTTGGAGTCCAGTTCTCCAAAGAGGGCACTGGCAACATTGGCTACAATGTCGAACGCTACTTTTCTTGATCGAGTAGGTGGTATGGGATCTTCTTCCTGAATGAGCTCTTCTGCAGTTTGCTGTAATTGGTGTACAAATGCGTAGCAAGTTTTATCCAAGGATTTATCCCATAATCTTCTTAGTGTTTGAACGCCTTCGTATAGCATCTTGTTTTTGGACCAGAGTGGGTTCAGCTCATAGTATACGAAGATTTTTCAACTGCCACTTATTAGTTTTGTGTTTCCAATATCTTCGAAATATATTTCCGGATTCCCATCAAAATTTGTTAAGTTGACTAGTCCGGCAAGGGCCAATGGCATCAAGAAAAGCGAAATTATTGGTGTTGTAACCAGAGAGCTGGTGGAAATTAATTCCCTTTTTCATGGAATTGTTTCTGATGACGGCCGCTTTAGTGGTAGTTTAAAGTCTCATTTTGGTCTTCTGCGGTAAAAAGTATTGCGAGCTTTTGTAACGGACGTTTAAACACACCATTTTTGGTTTTTATATCTGCTAATCGAATTAGATGATCATCTCCTACATGAACGACTCTACCTAATGGCCATTTCATCTTTGGTAAGTTTTCATCCTTGAAGATCACCATATCAAACTCCTTTATATTTTGACATGTTTGTTGCCACTTATTCCGATAATGCAGTTCATGTAAATATTCTACATGCCACCGTTTCCAAAATGCATCATTTGTATTTGACGCCAATTGCCATCTTGCTGTTAATGTATTTTTTAAGGATGCTCTATTAGGATTTACTTGTGAAGTAAAAGGTTCGCCGATGATAAAGTGACCGGGTGTGATTGTAGTCAAGTTGTTCGGATTGGATGGCATTGGTGTTAACGGTCTTGAATTAAGTATGGATTCGACTCCGATAGGGGGGTATGAACTTGAACTCAATTCCAAGATCACTGCTAGCCTTCGTGATTTGGGTTTTGGCAGTTGTTGAGTAAATTGAATTTTTCAGCTCTTCCAGTTGGTTTTTTGCTCCGACAAAATTTGTACCGTTGTCGCTGCATAACGTTTTGCATCTGCCCCTCCTTACTGTAAAACGCTTAATGGAACCTATGAAAGCTTCAGTTTTCAAATCGTTTACAATATCAAGGTGAACAGCCTTTGTTGCAAAGCAACAAAATACAGCTTAATGTGCTTTGTAGGGTCTTTTCCCTCTTCCTTTATATTGTACCATAAACGGGCCACAATAGTCGGCTCCAGTCTTTAAGAATGGCCTTGCTGCAGTTATTCGATCAGCTGGTAAGTTTCCCATGAGTTGCTCCATCAGGTGAGGTTTCGCTGGGTGCAGCGAACACATTTGTGGACTGTGTTGCGAACCAAAACCTTTCCTTTGATTGGCCAAAATTGTTGTTTTATGATGCATAATAAAGCTTGAGGCCCACAATGATTTGTTCTTCGTGCTTTGCATTAAGTAATAGTCGAACGATTAGGTTATTGTATGGGAGAACCATCGGATGCTTGCCATCATAGGCAATAGATGCTGCCTCAAGCATTTCTCCTACTCTTAATAAGTTGTGATCGTCCAAAAAGGGTGCTAGTCCGTTGAGTTGGCGTGATGCGTTGATAGTTTTGCATGCCTTCAAATTATTGATATCACTTGATAGCTCATATTGTTGAATTGTCTTAACGATAAATTGCAAGGATGTTTATAATTCTGAATGACTTAATTCTGGTTGCAGCACGATTGAATGTACTTTCTTGCGTTTAGGACCTTTATGATGTGGAGGATTTACTCTTTGATGACTGTTCTTCATAAGTTGAACAAATCTGATCACAATAGCTATTGTACGTAGCAAAAATTTCAATGAATTCCGATGATTTATGGAGTATAGTAGTTCACTTGAACTATTCTGAGCCTTGATGATTGCTACGATTGGTTTCTGTTTTAATTCCAATTCAACTGACGATCGAAGAGAACTTGACGATTGTTGAGGCCATTGGGTTTGTCTTCCGTGGAGAAATATTGGCCTATAAAACCATATGTTAAATGTTACAAATTTTTCCGTTGAAATTCCCTGTGAAAGAACATCAGCTGGAATTTCCTTTGATGGAACGTGGTGCCATTGAGTTGGCAAGGAAAGCTGATGAATTTTGCTGACACGATTAGCTACGAATGTGTTATATGACGACGCCGATGAGTTAATTCAGGTTAAAACAATTTCTGAGTCAGTCCAAAAGAATGTTGTAACATCCAAATTTTTAAGATCACCTTTTACTCTTTTAGTTAATTCAGCTTCTAATAAAGCCGCACATAGCTCCAAACGAGGCAATGATTATTTCTTGATCTGCGCCACTCTTGATTTTGCACACAGTTATAGTTCCATCTGTGGCAACTGATCGAACATAAATTGCTGCCCCATACGCCTTTTCCGATGCGTCAATAAACGTATGAATTTGCGTTCTATTTGGTTGTATCGTCTTATGGTTGAAAATGTGCCTGGGCATTCTTATGCTGTTCAAACCCGTGATTCCTTTTTGAAATTGGTTCCATTCAAGTTGTAAGTATTTTGGTAGCTCTTCATCCCAAGATGTTTTAAGTTGCCATAACTGTTGAGTGATTATTTTGGCCCTTACAGTAACCGGACCAAATATCCCCAAGGGGTCAAATATTTTGCCGAGGTCGGAACAAACTGACGATTATGTTGGTGTCTTGTTGGATATTGTTGTGGACGCTCTCTCGCAAAGCTGATCAGTTTTAGGCAACCATATCACGCCCAAGCCTTTTTGTGAATTACCAATATCTGAGTCGAAACCGAGGCTTACTTCCCTTTCGTCTAAGGCCACGCCCGCTGCGACCTGCTGATGGTTTGAACACCACTTCCTTAGATTGAAACCGGCTTCTCTAAGCATTGACATAAGTTGCGTTTTTGCTTCAGTGCTGTGCTCAGAAGTTCGGCTCCACTAAGGCAATCATCAATGTAGAAATCGCCATAAAGAATTGGAGCTCCAATTGGCTTTTTTCGCCAGATAATTGTTTGATGATTCTGATCAGCTTCATGAACCAGAATCTGCCGGTACATCTTTTCAATGTCTGCTGTAAATGCAATGCGATGTATCCGCAATCTGAGCAGTATTGCGAATGGGTCACTCTGAACGGTAGGTCCAGCATGCAGAACATCATTGAGTGAGAGCCCCGTCGAAGTTTTTGCTGAACCATCAAATTCAACGCGCAGTTTTGTTGTACTGTCTGGCTTCGACACAATGGTGCGGTATGAAGAAACTTGGCGTCAATTTTTCATCTTTTGGAATTTCCTTCATGTGCCCTAGTGCCTCATACTCATTCATAAAGTTCACATACTGCATTTTTAAGTTCTCGTCCTTACTAAGACGTCTTTCCAAAGCAAAAAACGTTGAAGCACTAGCTGACATGAATCTCCAAGCGCAGATACATTTCCCAATCGCGGTAGGTGAACCATGTATCTGCCTTCGTTTGTCCTTGCCACAGTTTGAACAAAGTGAATTTCGCATAACCTTTCCGATTCTGTCAATTATCGTTGTACCGCGTCTGCATTATCCATTTTCCAGAATTTTTCTACCATTGTTGATTTCCAATTTCGCCTTCACTGAAAACTGCGCATGTTGTTGATCTTCCTTGCTCTCCAGCTATCTTTCCAGTAACTATCCATCCTAACACTGAATTTTGTAGATTAGGACATCAAGATTTTAATTTTATTTTTTGCGGCCGAAGTAAATCAGTGTAAAACTCTGCTCCTAAAAGGACACCGACTCTTTCTGTCGTGACGAATTCAGGATCTGCGAGTTTAATATTTTGTGGTACACTCCATTGTGATCGGTTAATATGGCATGATGGCTGTGCAGATACTATATACGGCAGAATGAACACTTTTATATAATACAAAAAGATGATTTTGAAGGAGACAGTGCTAGTGTTTTTAAAGTCTCTGGGATATTATATTGTTTTGAGATCCAGAGTCTTAAAGTGAACGGACTCCCAAACTGCGACCATTTTTCGCAGTTAATCTTATTTTTGATGTTGCAAGGAGAACGAACTTGTACCCAGCTGATGGTTGATTGGATAAAGCTACCGCAGCCTGTGTGTCTGTTTCTTTATCTACAGTTGATTCCTTTTGCTCTGTAGCCACTGTTGAGGTGATATGACCTTTGTGATTTGAAGAATTAGATTGTTCTAAATGTAATAAAGAATTATGTTTTTTTTTTTTGCACTTTGAGCAAGATCTATCATAGCAGCTTTTGAATTGATGGTCGTCTTTCTTCCGGAGACATCTTTAAGAATTTTCCGCAATAGTAGATCGGGTGACCTTCTTTGTTGCATACCTTGCATGCCTTAGAGTTGGTTGCTGTGGCCGAAGTTGTTGAGTTCGCCTTTTCCTTACCCCTAACGGCTTCAAGAGCTTGGAATCGAAGTTCTAAAAATTTTAGGAATTGTTGTGTGCTTTGAAGATCTCTTGGAGACTTTAATGAAGATTCATATAGAATGTGGCTTTGTCGATCCAATTTTTTAACCAGAACATGCAGCAGAAGAGGACTTCATTGATCGGTGTCGACACTTATGTTTTGTAATGCGAGCAAACTTTCATGTATGGTGTCATGAAAATTGCGAACGGTATTTTTCTCAGGTGTTAAATTTTTAAGCGCCAAAATCTGTTCATTAATGAATCCAGTAAGCACTCGCTTTTTGTTGAAACGATCTTCTAGAATTGTCCATGCTGATGTATAGTTTTCTTCTGTTAGGTTGAGATGTCGTATCAAGCTCTCTGCTTCTCCAGTCAGGTTGGTTTTAAAATACCACATTTTCTCTATGTTCTGCAGTGATTGTTCATGAATAGTACGCTTGAAAATATTAGAAAAGGTCTGCCATTTCAAGAGGCTGTTATAAAATTTCGGTATTATTATTTTATGCAATTTTATCTCAGGTCAGCCTCGTAAAGGTGTCTTGGATTCCCTCAGCAAATTGGTGAGAGATGCCAGATTTTGATGAACTTCACTCTTAATATTTATAAACTCATGCATGTCGTATCCCTGTTTTTTTTTGGATCATCGACATGCTCATGAATTTCATAGTTTGCTTGTTGAATGTGGTCATAGAGTTTGCTAATTGCATTAATTCGATGTTCCGGAGATTCGTTTACTCGCTCAAAGTGATGCCATGCACTGTTTATGCGGTTGTGACGTTCTTGGAAGTAGTCTGCATTGTTTTTTCGCGATAGTGAATATTTTTGGTAATTATGGGTAATCGTTTTAATGTTTTCCGTATTAGTCTCTTGCTCCGCCTTTAGCTGTTTAAACTTATCCATTAAGGACTGCAGCAGAAAAAAATTTCTCCTACTAAGAACACTCTATCTCCAAAAACGAAAATGCCATTTTAAAATTACCAAATGTCCTAAAAGCTGCATTTAATTTCTGATCGTTCGGGTCATACCCGTCGAGGATTGGCACGTCGCTAGCGGCTGCTAATAATATATTACGCGGGCTTAGAACGTTTTATGGCTCGGTTGATGCTGGTATCGCTTGCGGATAGCGTTCTTCATGCGGCATGACGGTTGTATCGAAAAGCCGCGCATCTGGCTCGTGAGCGTGAACAGAGGACTTCGGTTTTATCGATATCCTTGTTTTTGACCTGTTGGCTATTTCTTCTTGGTCACCTGGTAATAGTTTTGTTCGTGGCATCGTTTGGCGGATCTCCTGCATCGATTTTTCAAAGCGAGCTATGCGTTGTTGGAACTTTTGCACAACGGTTTTCCATGTATGCTTTTAGTTTGTACTATATGTATACATATAAAAATAATATATATAGGTTTGTTTGGCTTTGTATAGCTTACCTGTCGCAGGAAATAAGGGCTCTCGATTTTATTTATTCTTCTTTCGTTTTGTTTTTCAAACTTTCAACCTTCATATTTTATTCTTATATTTTTTTTATTATTTTACATTAATAAAAAAAATATAGAATCAAAAGTAATATGCAATTTTTTTTTTTTTCTTGATCCTTTTCTTCCTTCTTATCCCTTTCGCTCTTCCCTTCCGTTTCCGAATCCGAAAAGTTAAGTGGCAAAAATGAAAAAAATTAAGTGCGTAAATACCAGTATTTAAGGGACAAAGAAATTGCATATTTATATATTAATATGTGGCATGCTACGAAACATGCGTGAGAATGACTGAGAATGGGAACGGGAGGGTGGGAGTGAGAGATAGGGAGGAAGTGAGAGGGAGTTATAAAGAGAGAGAGAGAGAGAGAGAGAGAGATGGAGAGAGACAGAGAAAGAGAACGAGAGCAAGAGAGAGCGATTGCGAGTGAGAGCAAGAGCGAGTGAGAAAGAATAAGAGAGAGAGAGTGAGAGAGAGAGAGAGTGGGAAAGAGTCATAGACTGATAAAGATATAAAGGTATGGAGGCACGTAGAGAGAGGGTGGAATATTTAATCTTTCTTAAAGAAAAGTACAAGAATATTAACCATCTAACCCCCGGATCATAAAATTTGGAAATACCTTAATAGGAATCTTCCATCCAGCTTATTTTGGGCTAAAAAATTTGATGTTAACATGGTAGGTAGCTAAAATAGGTAGGTAGGTTCAGCAGGTGATAGCTCACGTAGGCTCATATATAGGCCCCTTGTGATACCATTGAGAGGCACGACTAGCCCATTTCTACTTCTTATGAAAGCCAATTAGACTTCCTGATGAACCGCGCGATGTCTGAAATTTTGATTTCGGACAGTTCGGTGAGGCTGGTCAGAAAGGTGTGTCCCAGTAGAGACAGTCTTTTTGACGATAAGGCCGGGCACTGACCCATAAGGTGGAGAGTAGATTCCTCCTCCTCCGAGCGACAGCTCCGGCAAAAGTCATTGTATGGGGCTCCCAGCCTTGCGGCATGCCTGCCGAACACACAGTGGCCGGTGAGAATTGATACCGTCTGATAGATGGAGATGTTGCTGAGTTGCACTAGGTCCTTGGATTGTCTCTTGTTCAGAGATGGCCAGGTTTGTCTAGTAATCCTGCAGAAGTCTTCCTCGACCCAAAGCTTGTTTGCCAGGCCGAGATATACTTCTTTTATGCGGAATTTCACTGTAGCCAGTGGCATTCCTATGTTGGAAAAGGAGGTCTCTGGAAGCGATGTGCCCTTCTTAGCGAGTTCATCAGCCTCGCAGTTTCCTTCGATTTCCCTGTGCCCTGGTACCCAGCAAATGGATACTGCTGAATGTTCCGCTATCTCGCTAAGAGATTTCCGGCATTCTTGGACAAGTTTTGATGTGGACTCCAGTCCGCATGAAATGAAAACGATTATCAGACACTAGGCGGTCTTTTCCAACATTTATTGAACTCAAGTTTTTTTAAAAGTAATATATACAATTTTTTGTCCATGACCACAAACATATAGACTGTCCCAGAAATAACTGTCCTTTTGGTTTTTAGTAAGAAACCCATTTTTTTTTTAATTCTTTCAGTTTTTTATTAAGTGAACATTTGCAAATAAATAAAATTTTTAAATACACTAAAATAAATACACATAAAAAAATACTATACACTTTTTGATTAAGGTCCTCCATTAGGGATTTTTACCGACCTTTCGTTCTCCTTAGTGTATGCCCGACGCCATTTATGTCGAAATATTTCGATAATTTGCACAGTTTTTTTGGTATTCTTAAGGTTCATTTTCATTAAAGCCCAATATTTTTCGATCAGACGAAGTTCGGGGCAATTCGAAGGATTGCCTTTTATTGGTACCACAGTGACATTATTGGCTTGGTATCAATCCATTGTTCTCTGGGCGTAGTGAGATGTCGCTGACGTATAAAAGGCAGCAAACGCCTGTCCTAACACTCTCTGATGTAAATTTCGGTGTTGATTGTGCGATCTGTCACAAATTCCTTACTTCGAAGGCCACATTTGAAAATGGCCTACTACACCACGTATTTCTTTTGAAATTTGGTATGTTTTAGGTGGTAAATTTAGAGGATGCTCCACCCCTTCTAACCGCAGTATAATATCCGTGTCCAGGTAACTGCTTGAAATCCGCTTTGCAATACGTTTCATCGTCCATGATCACGCAATCAAACTTGGGCAGGTAATCGCGATAAAGTTTTCGAGCCCTCCTCTTGGCTTCGGCGTCCTTTCCTTCTGACCTATCAGGTACTATTTGTACTTTATAGCTCCATAGGCAGTAAAATTTTTTAATCCGTTGAATACTTGACTTCGATATTCCCGCTTTTGCTGCCATGTCATGACCCGAAGTGCCTGGATTCTGAGTAAACAGCCGCTTAACGTTCTAGGGCACCGCTTGGTTTGCTGGACCACTTTTTCTCCCTGAGAAACCTTAGTGGCGTTTGGATTTACTAAGTATTTGCAAATAATTGCTTTCCGATTTTCTTCTTGTTGAGATGAAATCTTTCAGTAGCTCTTTTATTTTACTAATGAGTATTTTTTTTTGGAATCTGCAATATTTATACTTTATTCAGGTACCAAACATGTTGCTATAGAGTTAAGGCTTTTTTTATAAATAGCCTAAAATCAAAAGGACAGTTATTTCTGCGACAGTCCCCACTTATCTCAAGGTTTTTATCTATTTATGTTTTGTAAGTGGTATTCATGAAAACAATTTTTTGAAGTAGAACAACACAAATGTACGTTGCATTTTTGACAAAAAAAAATACTGTGTTTTTTTTTTGTCTTTGTCAGATGGCAGTTTACAAAAAGTAATTCGATATGCCCTTATGGTTCCCAGTGAGGATTTCCCTCATGCACATAGATATACTAGCAGTGGTAGAGAAGAATACAAATTGTCAAAATATAGTATGTGGCTCTGAAACTGTGGTATTATTTGCGATAAGCAGACAACTATGTTGCTGGTGGCACCTAATTCAGGACAGTTTGGTAAAGCAAAATTGTCGCCAGCGCAGATATAGATTTCGAAACTATTGGCATATCCTATAAAGTCGCATAATACAAATAGCTTGATGCCCCACTTATGGGTTTATTAGGCATATACTGCCGTAAGTGATGCACCGTTTTAGTTGAGCACATTTGCCCATCTACGCACAGTCTGGCGGGCTTAGGAATCGAAATGAACCGCTCATTTAACATATCAGCTATATTTCTCATTTGAAAAAGTTTATCGTAGCCAGGCTTGCCCCTTTGCGGCCGATTGTCTTCGTTTTCAAAGCGAAGAAATGTTTTATTCGATCAAATTATCGCACAGGCATTATATATTGCATGGTTGAAAATGCTTGTTCACGTGTAATGGTGCAAGCTACCCAGCAGCGAAGTGTTCAATGCATGTCATCGACATCGAATCCTGATTCGACTACAAGGTAATGAAAGTGCATTACCATTTGGGTGAAATGCTCCTTAATGTAATCAATTCTAAATAATCGAATACCTCATCAATATACTCAACTATAATTTAAAAGAAAAACTTTTATTCGCTCTAGTTATATTTAAATGCGTATATATATTTATATAATACAGTAATCAAACATGCTTGTGAGGCGTCAAAAGTTCGATTTTCTGAAACGTTGATATAATAAATCTAGCACGCGCGAATTGGAAGTCTCCGTGTAGCGTGTGCGCTTAGCAATCTGAGGAGCTCGAGTTCGATTCCTATGGCAGGCGAAATAACGGTTTGGAAACATTTGTAAATTTTTTACTTAAAACACAGGTAAATTTTTAGGAAAAAATTGATCCACTCAGGGAGGAGAAAACAAGTTGACAGCCTTAAAGTAAAGTTTCCATCATGTCTATCAAGTTAGCACTACCAGTTTGAAATTTGAAACTCAAAACTTGCTTATAATTTGTTGCTTATTTGTTTCAAATTTGTTGAAGAAAAAAAATTTTTAGCTCTTGGGTTTTTAAAAATAACCCCTGGTAATGCCAACTTTACAGTCAAGTTCGATGGCTAAATCGAACTTAAGGGTGGGATCCTAATTGAAATAGGGGCGCCAAAATTATTTTTCTTTGAGCTATAAATTTTTTCAGTCATATTTTGTTAATAACAATATTTTTAATTGTCTTTTACTGTGTGGTAATGCGGGGAATAGCTAAGTCGGATTTGAGGGTGGGCTCCTAGTTGAAATAGTGACGCAAAAATTCCTTTTTTGTGCACTATGGTGCAGCAACAAAATAGAAAAAAATTAATACAACTAATTTTTCAATTCCACGCCCATTTAATGCTATTTTGAGGGTGGTAGTGCTAACTTGCCCGCTAAAATAGCATTACCAGGGGTTATTTTTTAAAAACGAAGAGCTACAAATTTTTTTTTTCTACAACAAATTTACAACAAATTATAAGCTTGTTTTGAAATTAAAGTTTCAAAGTGGTAGTCCTAACTTGATAAACATGATTCCATCCTGCCTTCAAAAACGACGAGCCAACCAACCTCTTAAAATATTGCTATTAGTTTTATTGGAATCTATCGTTTTTATTTTTTTCCATTAAAATTCTGGTTGAATGCTTTCCATTCCTCTAAGTGTTTTTAAAATTATTTAAATATTATCGTATTATCTACTTTTTCAAAAAATAGAAGAAAAAAATGACGCTCGCCTAACCCGCCGACAAAAAATTTTTAGGCAATCTCTCTATTTTTTAAAAAGTTACTTCTTATATCTACAAGTAATCATTTCAATTTTAATGGGCTGTACGCAGATATGCAGGAAGTATAAAGCTCGTTCTTGTGAAGAAAGGAAATCAGAGTTGGAATTTTGATGACAGGTCAACAGAAATATAGAAAATGTATGATTTAAACGCAACCCTGCATGTTCGATTGCTTTTCATCTGCGTATTCGTTGAAGTATCAGAAGTAACTCGAAGTACTTCTTGGTTTGTTTTGCATGTGTTTAGTATAGGAATTTTCCCAGCAAATCACGTTTCTGGTAAATTTTCCAATTTTTCTCGGAATTTTTCCAGGAATGTCTGTTGGTAAAGCTATGTTAAATGGGCATCGGGAACTTCGAAAACATTTTGTGTACATGTAGCAACTGTCCCTCTCTTGCACGTTGGAAATGACATATGTTTGAGTGAACATCAAAATACGTGCATTTGTGTTGGTAACATTTCGAAGCAGATTTTGCTGGGTTACTTCCTACATATCTGCGCAGAGCCCTTAAGGGTTTAACGCTGTTAAAGTGAATTGAAAGGAAGTAACGAGCTCATTCTTTTGAAGAAAGGAAATCAGAGTTGAAAATTCGATGACAGTTCGACAGGAATATAGAAAATATGTGACTGAAATGCAAACCCTGTGAGTCCGATTACTTGTAATTAGCGTATGCGTTCAAGTAGCGAAAGTACGCCAAAGTACTTCTTTGTTTTTCTACATGTGTTTGGTATAGGAAATTTAGTTGCTGCTATATAGCGTAGAGCCCTTTACTGAAAAGAAATTCATCTGGCAAAGGCTGCATTACCATTCACACTTTATCCATTGCTTACAGCAAAATATTTTGTTTGAAGGAATGCAGTATATCAATTATTTTTGTTCAATGATTGCATTGATGAAAGGAAATGCAGATGGGTTTTACAGGTTTTACACAAACAAGAACCGACAGTGAAGTAATTATCCTACAGTCGTGTATGATTCTGTTTGAAAAACACCAATTGCGAATAACAGAAAAGGAATGCAAGAATTAACTCTTACAAGTAATGCAGGGCAGATGTTGCGTGTAAACTCGTTTCGAATTGCTTACCCCATCACTGCAAGGTCATGTAGAAGGAAGTCTTTATCCCCTACCGCCCAGGACATCAAATGCTAAATGCTGAGTCCATAATCATCTAACATTTTATGAAGACAAAATTTCCTGTTCCGTTTTGACCATGTTTCCCAGTCTTTTTCGGACGCTTTCGGTGATGAATTCGAAGATTCCATCCCTTTGAGACAGAAATTTTCATTAAAATTAGGTTATATATTATAAATCTATGTGTTCTCCCCAAAATCTATATAACGAAAACAAATTTTGTTGTTCATACTTCTTATTCGACCCTTACAATAATTCCTTTTCATTTGGTTTGAATTCTTCGGGTTTAGGGTCCAAACATTTCTGTTATGAAATGTCACTTTTTTGGCAATTGAAATAAATTCTTTTTTCTATTTGCCGAAAGTGGAAAGTTGAAAGCTTATGCGATCGATTTCGAACCCAGCTACGAGTTCATCATCAGGCATCTTTACAACATCTTGGCCACTTCGACCACGTCGGCGTGGTTACGTAGGTCGACTTAAATCGCTTCACATAGGAAGTTAATCGATTTTTGTTTGTTTATGTGTACACTGTATACACGGATCGTGCCCACCATGGTAATTGTTGATGTTCATACTTTTTATTCAACCCTTGAAATAATTCATTTTAGTTTGAATTGAATTCTTCGGACTTAGGGTCCAAACATTTCTGTTATGAAATATCAATTTCAATATTTGCACAGTTTTAAAGAAGTAATAATATAATCACAAAACTATAATCATATCAAAACTTTCTTAAATCCGCATAACCGCCCAGAGGCTATTATCCGTAAACGTTGCCAAACGCCTTCATTTCGTAGCAAACAAAAATAAAATGGGTGACGCATTATAGAAATACTAACTCTTGTCCTAAAAAGTACTGAACGTAATTAAATTGTTTTAAATAATACTTATTCTGATTTTTATTTTGCGGTTTACCAAATATAATTTATGCGCCTGTTCACAATGCTAGCTGGTGGAAAATTTTTCACATATGGGATACTAAAGCACATGTTGCTCCTAGGCTTGTAAAAAAATAATCTTTTTTTCATTCTTTACCGATAACTGTAACGGTCTTTAGGTTAGAAGGTTCAATTTCATCTTGTTGTAGAGCTTTATTAAAATAGGTACTTTTCTAACTCGAAATATAATATTTTCGTCCTTTCGGTTATAATGAATTTTTAAGCTCAGCTCGAATTATACATCTGTCTTTCTATTTAGCGTATTTAAACCACGGGGAATTCATATATGTTCGTAATTTTCGCTTTTGTCTTACTTTTTTGGTTTGTTTTGAGGTGTGTGCCTTACTACCCCACTCTATTGTTGCACGGGCTTAATCATTATCTTTTTACTATCACTTTGAACGTTGTCTCAAATATCTCACTTCATTTGTCTAATGCAGATTGTTTTCTAACCAGAAATATTTGATTGGCCTTAAAAACCGTTTTATTTCAACAACAATTAAGGAATAAATGGGACAAATGAAATAAAAAAACACGATTGCAAGGCACAAATGCAGATGCGAGCGTATAGAACTTCATCAGACATAAAAATAAATTTTCCTAGGGCTGCGGATTGATAGCCCCTTAATTTCATATATATCAATTCTAGCGTTATATCTGAAGCTAAATGCCTTCTAATACATTTTCAAACTAAGTTTATCTTAATTTTACAGATAAAAGATTTCTAACCCTTATTTTTTTTTTTTATACAGATTAAAGAAGTTCTTGACTACTTGCTCAATGATGCTGGTTTTACACGCTATGAAATTGCGCAAGTCCCGCGCATTCTTTGTCACAGTCTGGACACAACAAAAAAACGTTTCGAGCAGCTTAAAAATTTAAATTGTCGCCCTTCAAGCTTGGTTATTCTCTGTCGGAGCAAACGCGAATATGAAAAATTTTTGAATCTGTGGACGTCACGCCAAGAAAAAAAGTTGCCTTCACAAAATAATGCGCTACTGACGGCATAAAAAGTATCTCTCAATGTAGTAAAACATGTATTAAATGCTAGAAAAAATTTTATAAAAGAAATTTCGTTTATTTTTTTTTTTTCGTTTTTTCAACATTCTATGATTTTGACAACAAGTTTCCAACAGTATGAAAAATTTGCGGAAATGATGGCTTTTAGAGAACACATCGCGCAGGGATTTTATTAGGGTCCCAAAAAACAGCTTCAAGCAAATTGGGAAAACTTTGCAAGCTCCTAAATGCTTTTTGGCCACCATCAAGAGATTCCATTACATGGAGGAAGTTAAGGGAGTATCAAAAGAGAATTGGCTTGAAAACATCTTAATTGCGACGAAGGATTTTTTTTGAATCTGAATATAAATAAGATAAGATAATCATGTCGATTGCGACTTTTTTAACAATTACTTTTGTCTTAATTCCTCCGTCAGATCAAACGGATTGCTTGCAGCCCTGAGTCTCCTCCTTTCCGCATTTTTTTCATTGAATCGCTCTATATAACCCTCTTTCTCTACTAAAACTACTACTACGGCTATTGAATTCATTTTTTGATATTTTATTATTCACTTAAATTTTTTAATATCAAATGTTTGTTCTTTCAAATTCAATAAAATCACAAAAATCTTTTCTTTTCATAACGGCACAGCAAGTTTGCTTTGTTTCAATTTCACGCGTTCCTATGTAAACAAGTAAAAGGGGTGAAAGTTTTACAATGTTTCCAGGCAACTTTATGCATAATTTTAATATGCTTTACCTCATCTCAATGGCGATATTTTTTGTTGGTGCACCACTTTCCTGAAATGTACCGTTATTGAGTTATAGAATCTTAAAACCCGATGATTTTTGTAGGTACGTATTTTAAGTATTATAAAAATTACTTAGAAATTTTCCAAAAAATTGTCTTTTTTATTTAAAATGTGTCCTTTTTTAAAGTGCTATATTAAGTTGCTGATTAGGTATGGAAACCGAAAAAAGGTTGAGTTGCCTCAGAAGCAACCAAACTATCAAGACAACCAAACTAGTAATTTCGATTACGGATGGTAACTTATTCTGGTTGACTATTGCCCCGCGTTGCCAACTGAAAATCTGATATTTTCGGCACGCAAAACCATATATTTCGCGAGAGTGCCAATATTTTTTGAAATTATTGGACTTTAAACAGTTTTTTAAGAAGTTATATATGGATATTACTGCGGAGGTTTTTTACTCAGTGAAAATTAGAGACCAGCACGCGCAAAAAGATTCATAATGCATTGAACCAATTGCAATATCCATGCAGCCGGCACGTTTAAAAAATCATTTCAATCATTCAATGAATTGAGTTAAATTTGAATGCAATGTGGCATCTCGCTATTTACTGGGTGAATAAAGCGCTACGTGGATAGAAGTAATAAAAGTTGAAATTTCTGTAACGTGGTTTAAGCACGAACACCATTATGTTTAGTGCTAAAAGAAGAGCAAAATGTACTTGAGCGACTAATATGTAGAACATAATAAAGGCTAAAAGTATTTTTCGAAACTGGATCGTTACAGAAAATCTCGATATCGGGACACTCTAGGTTACATTAATGTAATCTGGATTGTTTGATTAAAAGAAACTTAGTCCTAATTGAATGGGGTAGTCGGCAAATGTATTGCAATTATTTTTTGATCGTTTGTATTCAATACAAATGAGATCTTTTACAACAATATATCTGGATGCTATTCCAAAAGCTCCATTAGTTTTTGAATATATGAGACCTTGATTATGAAAGTGGTATAAGTCAAATATTTTAAAAATCTAGTTTTATTCAGAATATATTATTTCATAAGAATTTGATATGAAATAGCTAATAAACTAGATTTATAAAATTTTTGACTATACCACATTCAAAATCAAAAGTTCATATATGTATTTATATGTTTATATATACCTTTTTTGTGCTGTCACCTGTGATAAGTTCGAAAAGGACTCCATTTATGTAAGGTTGACTAAAAGAAACAACCGGATTGAGCTGTGTTCAGACGGCAACTGAAGTCGCTCTTTATTTCACATATTTCGAAGATTTAAAGTTTACTTCATTAAAGAGAGGACATTGTCTTTGACACCTAGCACTTACTTCTACTGTTTACATATTATTCTTTAAACAAAATGCTAAGTGCGGTGGTCACAGAAACGAGCCGTTGACAAGGAGCATTAAAACGGTAAATGCGTTTGATACTTCGTCAGCATATTTTTGCACTTCAAGCTTTGCTTACAATTTGAGCTACTGTAAGGCATCGTCTCTGCCACCACTACACCTTCCCCTTTTCGAAATGATCCTGCCAATAATACACCTTCGACAGGATCATTTGCTTTTTATTCGAGCCTTTATATTAAATTAATATTATTAATCAATCAACAAAAGGAATTTGAAGTTTTAGCTCTATTTAAAAGAAAAAGTTTAATTATAAATTCCATTTTCTTTGTGTATATTAACATATACATATATATGTATATTTTAAATTTTTTATTTTTTTTATTTTAAATCTAATTTTTAACGAATTTAATCAGAATGGCCATTCCTTACAATAATTCTTAGCTTTGGGCTTAATTACTATTTATTGATTCATATAAATGAAAAATATTAAGTGAGCTCAACGAGGTGTAAATGTTACTACTCCTCCAACTATTTTAGCCTAAACGAAGCCTGTCCTTGTGAACTTTCACTATTTTATTCTGTTCTATTTGTATTGAACAATTATTACTATCTATTTCTACTACTTTATATGGTCCGTTGTATAGGCTTTCTAATTTATGCCCAGTAGGGTTATCTATGTATACATAATCATTCACTTGAATATTTTTTGCATTTGCGTGGCAATCATAAGAGCATATTTGGTTCAATTTCCTTTTCTTAAGAGCCTCGTTTGCATGCTTATGTGCCGTTTGCCAACGAAACTTTACCTCTTTGGCGTATGCCTCTACGTTATAGCATGGATCTACCCTGTTTTGAGAGAGAATATCTAATTCTGGTGGGGTTTTGCCGTAAACCAATTCGAATGGGCAATATATATGTGTTGTAGACGGTGCTACATTATAACAATAAGTGAAGTATTTCACCCATTCGTTCCAATCTTGTTTATCTGAGATATACGATCTCATGTACTCGTTGAGTGTACGATGGGATCTTTCTACAAAACCAAGTGTTTGGTGGTGGTGCGGTGTTGATGTTTTAAGTACCCATATCCGTCAACAATGTTTTCATTGGTCCATAGACCAAAACAAAATTATCAAATATACATCGGGCTACGCTTTTAGCATGTTTGCTCTTCAATGGCGCAATTACCAAGTATTTGGTTAAGTCGCATATCATTGTGAGAGCATATTCATTATCATTTATTGACCTGGGGAGAGGTCCTACCGTATCTATTAAAACGCAGTCAAACGCTTTTGTGGGTGTATTGGTTATAACCAGAGTTTCCCTAGGTTTTACTTGGGATTTATTCCTTTTACAATCATCGCAATGTTTTACAAAATTTCTAACTTGCTTTGACATATTCTTCCAAAAGTAGAACTTTCTCAGTTTTTTCAAAATTCTTCTTGTTCCTGCATAACCTCCATGTATGGGATCATTATGAAATTTTTCGAGCAGCTTTAGCTTTTCTTCTTCTTCGTTTATATAGATTATTCGAGGAGTAATCGCGATTTTTATATTTGAATTAGGGCCCTTTAATATTTTATTTACGCGCGTTTTAACTTCATCAATGCTTATGTGTGTAAATACATCATCATTTGCACTAATGCGTAGATATTTAACTTTTGCATCGTCTACGTTCATTGTTTGAATAATTTTCTTCCTTTTTTTTTTTAATTGCTGTAGGACAATTTTGGAATAGCTCGAACCCTAAATTTATAAACTTTGCTACTTCTGCAGGATTTAATGTTTCAAAGCAGTGAATTGCATCCGTAATTTTGTCTTGGACTTTGCTTTCATTTTTATTTTTGGAAAGATTCGAATTGACGCTTTTTGTCCTTGATCTAGTAGTAACTTTGTTAACCGCATGTGTTATTTCGGCTATGTCTTTAAATTCAATTCTAGATAAGGCATCTGCGCCTACGTTTTCTTTTTCCTTTATATGCTCTATGGAATTTTTCAGATTTAAATTTAAGTGGACAATTTTTTTTGTAGTAAAATAATTTTTGATGGAGGCTTTCTTTATTTTCTTCGTATTCTATTTGGGGCCTCCCAGCAATCCCCTTTACTGGGAGGTTGTCGCGTTTTCCGGGTTTTCCGTTGCGACTCGTACTTGGCGTGCATTTGAACCATTTGAATCGTTTGGCCTGGGTGTGTTGAACCTACTGTTATTCTGGTAATTATTTTATCTACCTCTACCAAAATGATTACTGTTATAGAAAATATTTTGAGGTCTTTGGGCTCCATTGTAATTTTTGTAACCTCGTGGATACATTTTCCCACGGCCACGCCCACGATATGTGTTATTATTTCTACCTCTGTAGAACATAACATAAGAGCTGGTTGCGCCAATACTCATATTTGCGTTAACAAATTTGGTCACGGCAGAATTCATATCTGAAAATTGTCCACTTTCCATGATTAGTTTTCTCTTTTATGGGAAGCGTTTTGAGTTAGTGCTTTTATGCCCGCTTTGCTGGCATATTTTGATGCTAATTCAGCTGATGCACCTTCCCTTATGTGTGCATTTTCCAACGACTTGCACAATTCTTCAACCTCCTTCGTAAAGACATTAGGGCTTTTATTGTTTTGCCTTATGCTATATGCTATAAATGCGTTTGATACTTCGTCATCATATTTTTGCACTTAAAGCTTTGCTTACAATGAAAAGCATCGTCTCTGCGGCCACTACACACCTTTTTGTGTTTAATAAACATAAACTATATATAATTACAATAATTTTCAATTTTTAAAATTTTTGAGTAAATTTGTTCCATTTTACGAACTATTGGACCGAAAAAGCGTTGCCATACGTAATCGCTACACAATTGCAGAGGAAACTATCAAGGACACTAAAAAGTGAGCTACATGTTTAATTGCCATACGTAATTGGAATTTGGTTGGCTTGCGCGAAAGGCAACTAAACTAAAAAAAAAGTTGCCATAATCAGCAACCTTACTATAATTTGTAGTCGGTTTTAGGTTTGTTAAAGTTATGTTAGAATTGGATAAAATGTTAAATGCATTTAGTTTCCCAAAGGAGTGGTTTCATTTTAAGTTCAGCTTGTCAATGGTGGCAGCCCTCAGAAGAATAAATAAAAAATCATGCTGAACACAACTAGCGTGACAACATTTTTTAGCAGCAATTCATAACGCAATTCATGCAGTGTGGCGGCGACAACTCCGGATGAATGTGCTGGTGCGTTATCGTGGTGAAACAGCACCTTCTTTTTCGCCAAATGCGGCCGTGTCTCCTTCAATTTTTTGTCGAAGCGCTCCAATAACTCACTTATATTGTCCAGTGATTGTTCTCCCATTTTCGAAAAAAAAAATCATCAGGATGACGGCGTTCGCATCCCAAAAAATCGTCGCCATGACCTTTCCGGCCGATGGGACCGTCTTCGCCTTCTTTGGAGCAGACTCACTGCGAGAAATCCGTTGTTTTGATTGTTCCTTTGTTTCTGGTGTGTAATGATGGATCCAGTTTTCATCAACGGTTACAACTCCACGCAAAAACTCCTTCGGATCTGGCTTAAATTGGTCCAGACACTGCTTCGAAGTTAACAGCCGTATCCGCTTGTTGTCCGCCGTGAGCAATCGCGGCACCCATCGCGCCGACAATATTTTCATCCCCAACTTTTCATGTAAAATATTAATTGCCGTTCCGGTCGACACGCCTACGGGCTCTGCTACTTCGCGCACTTTCGTTCGTCGAGCAGCGAGAACTGCATCCAACTTTGTTTTTATCTCCTCGCATTTTTCCCCATCCAAAAACAAAAAGTGAACTACCCAACGATACTGCTCTTTTTCCATCTTGGAGAAAATCACTTAACACGTGTTACTCGAATAGTTGCCAAATCCAAACTAACCTATCCAGCAGTCTGAAATTTGTTTTGCAGCCGTTTGATAGATGGCAGCAAACGTTGATAACACCAACTTCCATCAGGGAAGCCCTCTGTCGTCAATCACGAGTACTTATTGAACCGCCCTCGTATAATATAATTGCTATTTTTATAGAGCTTTCACATCTTACCGAAAAAATGTTTTTTTTACGCTTTCGTATTTTTGACAACAAGACTGCTCACACATAGTAGTTTTTGAAATAACGTCTTTTTAATTGATAAAAATGCTGTAGAAGGATTGCAGAAATACAAAAACTAATTTTCGACTTATCGACAATTTGGCATTTCTTTTTCAGAAATTAAATTTTTTTTTCGTATTTTCGTGCATAATTTCTTTAAAAACATGCCGGCAACGAGTTTTCGTTTGTCAATTTTCTATATGGAAAAACTACTTGATATTTTCGCGATTTAAGTCGACAATACGAAAAAGTCGAAAGCTAAATAACTCCTGAATTCATGAATATAAATGTTAGTTTCCTGGATGTTGAGTTTGCTGCAGTACCTAAATGGTACTAATCAGAAAAGTGCAAGCGATCATGATTTTCTGACTTGCGATATACTCATAATAAATGCGCTATAAATATGTACCGCCACCGCAAAGTAAGCGATACACTCTTAAAAATATTTCGTTCTATTATAGTCGGAAAGAGGTTACCTTCTATTATAACACCAAATTAATTTTCAACTTTAAATGTGTAAATTTATGCATTAGATGTGAGTTAAAGGAAACCTTCCCTGTGCATTTTAAACAAATATAATGTAAAATTCGGATTTTTTCCCTCCAAATTAAACATTCATAATAATTAAATTACTAAAGGGTTGTAAAATTAGTATTTTTATAGTAAACCGAAACATTCATTGATTAAATGTACGCATTTTATGTAAATATGCATCACGCATGTGCAAAATTACACAAAAATTACCTTAAACACATTTTTGGCACAAAAGTAAACATATTTTGGGGTAAATTTACAGTATTTATAAACGTAATTTTACTTCCATTTTTTAGAGTGTAGTTGGTCCGAGCACGCGCTCGTGCAGTGAATTGTGTGAAATACACACATACACCCGACTATCGCATTCGTCAGTGCTTACTTCGTTCATCACCGCCGTTCGTCGAATTCGGCTTTCCGGTGGTGATACGAGTGAAGCTTTATGGAAACACCGCAAACAGCGCTAACTCAAACTCAACCACCGCAAAAAAATGAGTACCACTCCAAAAAATGAGTACCACCGCAAAAGATAAGTAGCACCGGAAAAAATAATTCTACGGCGCTAACTCATATCAAAGAATATGAATTGATATAGAAGACGCATCTAGGCATAAAATGTACAAATTCGCAGCATGAGCTTCTCGATGCGGGCGCTAGGGAAACAGCGATGCAGAAAGCATAACGAGTACAGTAGTTTCGCTACATAAGAAATTCGATTTTGCCAAGAAATTTCATTCTTATATCCGGTTTTTTCTTCTATAAGGGATCGTTCACATATTACGTAACGCAGTTTTTAGTCATTTTAGACACCCTCTCCCCCCTTTTAACAAGAAATAACAAATTTCAGACACCCTCCCTCCCCCGATAGTAACAGTCACACATGTAAAATATTTGTGCTGCCATTATGAAATAAAATTAGAAAGAAGTCTTTTTATAACAAAATAAACATAATTTCCCAATAGTTAATAAATATAAATACATAAAATATTTCAAATCAATCTAGTAATTTCTTCTTTTCCAAACGAAAAAACAAGTGAATTTTTTATATCCAACTTGTGTTATGTTTTGTATACGAATCTCCGAATTAAGTTGCTATAGAAATCCTTTGTATCGTGAAAAAGGTTTGTGCTCTAGTTCATAGATTTTACATATGTACACACAATTGATTGGCCCACAATTTAAGATATCAGTTTTCGAAAGGGGACTAATAACGGGTGATCTATTTTCATTCAATTTCCAAAAACAAACAAAAAAATCATAAAATTTTCAATTTTTCGATTTTGAGCATCATTTTGCATCATTCATTTAATTTTTTTTTTTTTTTTTTTGTGAACGGGACTTGTTTATTGAATCTTCTTTTTTATAAAGAACGAACAATAAGTTGTAGAATCTTAAATCTAATTTTACATAACTTTACAAAAGTTTTCGGCTGTAAAGTTTCTTGTAAAAAAGAGCCTCGGGAACGGGCTTAAGAACTCATATATAGTTATATGTACATAACCCTTAGGCTTTGTTGTTGCCTTGGGCTCCGTCATTTAATTCTATTATTTATTTTTCACATACTTCCCTGTACTTTTCCCACTAGCGACCGACTAAAACCACTATCTAGTATACACATTCCATAACCATAACCATAACAGCTTTGAAGCTGGTGCTTTTCGAAGCTCCAACAAATGTTTTGGCGGGTAATAGATTTGCTGCGTTAAGTGAAAACGCAAGTTTTGAAGAGAGCACTAGTAATTCGGCTCCTAAAACGCTAAACCACCCCCAATTTACCTTCGTGAGCGTAGCTCCAATCTCTTGGTAACGAGTTTAACTCAAATTATAGGAAAAGATAATTTCCACATAACCCCACAAACTCGGGGAAACATTTGCGAGACCAAAATTCAGGTCTTTAATGAGAATAACTATCGAGTTGTGGTTAAACATTTCGATAATAATAAAAATAGCTACTTCACATATCAGCTCAGGAGTAGTAAAGGTCTGTCCGTCCTTATTAAAGGGTTGGAATCAGATATAGAGAGACGGCTGAGATAAAACAAGCGCTTGAGGAAAAAGGCTTCCAGGTGAAATCCGTAATTAATATTTTTAATAAACAAAAAGTGCCTCAACCCATGTTTAAAATAGATTTATGCCCAGACGGCACAAAATTAAAGAAAAATGAGAATCATCCCATTTACAATCTGCGGCATCGTCTTTACCGTAGTATGGTAGTTGAGGAACCGCTTAAGCGAAGCGGACCTGTTCAATGTGCGAATTGTCAGGAATATGGCCATACAAAGTCATATTGTACCCAACGCGTTGTCTGCGTTATATGTGGAGAGTTCCACCATTCTACAAACTGTAATTTTAAGGGTAATACTGACCAAATTATAAAAAAGTGTAGCAACTGTGGGGGAAATCACACAGAAAACTACAGAGGCTGTCCTATCTATAAGGAACTTAAAAGCCGACTAGCGCAGCAAAAGCAAGCTGCATGCAACCTTCAAAATAAAACTTTGATGGTTCAAGGCCCTCCGCCTCAATATCTTGTACCAAACGCGTCTGTTAACCCCAACTTTTCTTACTCCAGTGTATAAAAGTCCGAAATAAACTCCCAAAATCCCCCTCAGCCACAAAGTAGTAGTTTAGAAAACATGATTTTCAGTCTGACACAGTGTATGACTCAATTCATGTCAAGCATGCAAAATACTCTTCAACTAATTGTTCGAGCACAAAACCAAATGCTCCAAATTCTTATCGCTAAGATATGAGTTTACTAAACATATGCTCATGGAATGCAAACGGCGTCCGCCAACATAAGCTAGCACTAGTTCGCTTCCTCTCCAAGCAATCTGTTGATGTCATGCTGCTCTCAGAGACGCATTTAACAGATAAAAATAATTTTCCAATCCTGGTTATCAATTTTATAAAACAAATCACCCTGACGGAAAAGCGCATGGCGGTACTGGGATCTTAGTCCAAAGCAGGATTAAACATTTTCCCCTGCAGTCATATGCTGAAAACTTTTTGATGGTAACGTCAATTTGCCTACAAAATCGACTCAATCAGGTATGTCACAGATATCAATATCGTCAAAAAAATTTGCGATATCGATTTTAACATGTCTGGTAAATCATAATCGATCAATTTTTTGACGATTATTTTAGTGCCTACAACACTCGACGATTTTCGGTCGATTTGCATTTTTTGGAGGGAATCAAAATGGATAAGACGTAAGTAGTTGCAGTTTTTCGTATTTTTACGGTTCTTATATTAGAAAATTACACAAGTTTACAAATAAAGGCCAACTTTTGGACCAGAAAAACTGGATAGCGACCCTATAGGAATTTTTCGTGCTGATTCCGAATCTGGTACCCGTTTTTCTCTATCACGTCAAGTTTTTGAGAAATCGTTAAATAACGGTTTTTGACATTTTTACCTATAGTCTATGTCAATAATGAGGTCGTAGACCCTATATGCCTTAACCGATTTCAAAGTTTTTGGTACTCATATGAAAGAGGAATGACAACGCAACATATCCTTTATACACAAATTTGGAATTGATTCAGTAACTTGGAAGCTATAGGGCAAAAAACGCGATGCTGATTTCCAATTTTTAGCGATTTTGTTTAAAAACTTGAAATTCAAATGGTTATAATTTCCGAACCAAGGCTGGTATTCCAGGTCTTAATACTTTGAATGAAAGAACAATCAATTGAAAAAGTTTTGAGCCTAAAACAAAAAAAATCCGTTGCGTCGTTCTAATTTTATGAGGATTTTTGCTGAATATGACAAAAACGAATTTTTATTTTTGGTATATTCTTCGCTCGTTCATATGTATATTTCAGTTCGAATTGTGTATGTTGGTAAAACTGGCTTAAAAAACATAAAACTTAAATTCTATTCTAAACCTATCTTTAAAGCTAAAACCAATTTAAACTTTAACAAGTAAGAAAGCTAAAGTCGGTCAAGCCCGACTTTGAAATACCCAGCGTCCCGACATTATGAGCGCACTATGTTTTGCTTCTCTATTTGTGGGCGTGGCAGTAGGAGGGCAACATAAATTATTTCCCTACACCTTTCATTCGCCTTGGTGAACCCATGTTGCGAATTTGAAGCTTCTACGCCTTATACTTCGGAAGTTACGAAAAATCTTCATTTGTGGGCGTGGCAGTGGGCGGGCCACATACAATTTTTTCCTATACCTTTCATTCGCCTTGGTGAACCCATGTTGCGAATTTGAAGCTTCTACGCCTTTTACTTCGGAAGTTACGAAAAATCTTCATTTGTAGGCGTGGCAGTGGGCGCGCCACATAAAATTTTTTCCTACACTTTTGATTCGCCTTGGTGAACCTATGTTGCGAATTTGAAGCTTCTACGCCTTTTACTTCGGAAGTTACGAAAAATCTTCATTTGTGGGCGTGGCAGTGGGCGGGCCACATAAAATTTTTTCCTACACCTTTCATTTGCCTTGGTAAACCTATGTTGCGAATTTGAAGCTTCTACGCCTTTTACTTCGGAAGTTAAGAAAATTCTCTATTTGTGGGCGTGGCAGTGGGCGGGCTACATAAGTTTTTGTTCCTACACCTTTCATTTGTCTTGGTAAACCTATGTTGCGAATTTGAAGCTTCTACGCCTTTTACTTCGCAAGTTACGATAAGCCCTTATTTGTGGGCTTATTTGTAGGCGTGGCTCACGGAGGGCGGCGTCCATTTTTTGCCAGGATATGTCCCTTTTTGTAGTTTACCAGTACACCAAATATCAATGGAATGTGTTGAGTGGTTCGCAAGTTACAAGCATTTTACTGAAAACACATTATATTCATTTGTGGGCGTGGCAGTGGGCGGATGTCTCCCATTTTTACTTAGGATCATACTCGGATCCCGATATACCTGTGTGCCAAATTTCGACTTGATTGGTCCAGCCGTTTCGGAGGAGATCCGACCACGGACGGACGGACAGAGGGACAGACGGACAGACGGACAGACGGACGGACAGACGGACATGTCTAAATCGATTCAGTTTTTGATCCTGATCATTTCTATATATATATGTCTATATCTCCGGAGCTTAGTTCTCCCTGTTACAAGATTCGCACAAAACTAATATACCCCGCTTACGCTGGGTATAAAAATGAACAGAATTTGAACTGAGCCTTTTGTATTGTTTACTATCTGTTTCGCGTATAAGGGACCAGCAATAGTCACTCAACTGCTGGGTCTATTCAAAAATTTCGTAAAGGCGCTGCAGCGAGATGGACCAGCCTTCCAATATTTGATTAAATTTTTTCCGAAAATTTCCTATGCCAAAATTAAAGAAGGTGTTTTTATTGGACCAGACATCAGAAAAATCATGCGTGATGAACACTTTTCGAAACATCTGTCACCTATAGAAGCAGCTGCTTGGTCATCATTTAAAGACGTTGTGGGAAATTTTTTGGGAAATAAAAAAAGCGACAACTACATAAAAATAGTTGGAGGACTCTTGAAAAATTATCGAAAAATGGGAGTTCGGATGTCACTAAAAATACATTTTCTCCACTCACATTTGGATTTCTTCCCCGAAAACTTGGGCAAAAATAGCGACGAACAAGGAGAGCGCATTCACCAGGACCTACAGAGGATTGAAAAAAATTATAAGTGCTTTTGGGATGAAGGAATGTTCAGTGACTATTGCTGGTCCCTTATACGCGAAACAGATAGTAAACAATACAAAAGGCTCAGTTGAAATTCTGTTCATTTTTAAAGTTTAAATTGGTTTTAGCTTTAAAGATAGGTTTAAAATAGAATTTAAGTTTTATGTTTTTTAAGCCAGTTTTACCAACATACACAATTCGAACTGAAATATACATATGAACGAGCGAAGAATATACCAAAAATAAAAATTCGTTTTTGTCATTTTCAGCGAAAATCCTCATAAAATTAGAACGACGCAACGGATTTTTTTTGTTTTAGGCTCAAAACTTTTTCAATTGATTGTTCTTTCATTCAAAGTATTAAGACCTGGAATACCAGCCTTGGTTCGGAAATTATAACCATTTGAATTTCAAGTTTTTAAACAAAATCGCTAAAAATTGGAAATCAGCATCGCGTTTTTTGCCCTATAGCTTCCAAGTTACTGAATCAATTCCAAATTTGTGTATAAAGGATATGTTGCGTTGTCATTCCTCTTTCATATGAGTACCAAAAACTTTGAAATCGGTTAAGGCATATAGGGTCTACGACCTCATTATTGACATAGACTATAGGTAAAAATGTCAAAAACCGTTATTTAACGATTTCTCAAAAACTTGACGTGATAGAGAAAAACGGGTACCAGATTCGGAATCAGCACGAAAAATTCCTATAGGGTCGCTATCCAGTTTCTCTGGTCCAAAACCTTGTATACCTGTGTTATAGTAAAATGCACCGTAACGCTAAACAAGAAGAAATTTTCATTTCTTTTATGAGCGAAAATTCCAAATTGGCAAAGGAGTACGTGAAAGGGGATCGGACGGAAAATGAAGCTCTTTGGGGGAAGCTTGCCGAAGAACTAAATATTTACGGCCCTCCAGTGAAATCAGTAAAGGAGTGGAAAAAGGTGAACTAAATAACAAACATTACTCCTACATATTAATAACCCCTCATAATAATTATAGATTTGGCAAGGCTGGAAAACGTGCATTCGAAGAAAACTTGCCCACAATCGTGTGGAAACAAATGCAACTGGTGGCGGAGAATTCAATCAAATAACACTGTCTCAAAACGAAAGGACTGTGGCAGTTATAAGCGGAATTTTTAAGGCAGTTGAGGGCATTCAAAATACTTGCGCGTTTGGGACTCCGCACGAATTAGATGACAACTCAATAGAAATTTTATCGAACACGGAACGACCGGAAAAGCAATTAGAAAGCGATATAGGAAAGCCCACCACTATGGGTTTGTCTAATTATAAAACTCAGCGTATTTCGCAAAAGCAAAGCAGAGAAAAACAACTCAATGTCGCAAATCTTGTAAAGGATGAAATTGTGTCACTGGACGGAATTTCCTCAAAACTAGATGCGTTGACCCAAATCGCACAAACCAATTCT
>CM035807.1:68092007-68119121 GCA_020466095.1 Chlorops oryzae
GAAAAAATAATGTTTTTTTTCACATTTTGTCTTTTACTACACTCAAATTGATTTTTTTTTATTATAGTTTGATAAATACTTTAATATCTCTTAATTTGAATTTTTGTAGAAAAAAAAAAAAAAAAAAAAAAATCAAATAATCAACCGAATTCGATAAATTTGGGCTTAAACTCTTCGTTTTGAATTGTAAATTGAATGAAATAGTGGATTGAGCCTAAAATATGGCCATGAAAGTAATATTCTTGGACGAAATCATGAAAAAGATGGAAAAATAGTCCAAAATTTTGACAAAAATGCCCGTAACTTTTGAACCGTTGGACCAATGTTGGAGATTTTTGGTTGTAAATTGATCAGAATGAGCTCACCTTTCCAACGCGCCTAGTGGCGATTAGATCTGATCGATAGTTTTTGAGTTATGGATGTGAACGTGTAGGTAAAATTTCAAACAAACGTCAATTTGGGAATAAAATCTTCAATCAAAAATCAGGGGACTCGATTTTAACGATAGAGGTATGGTTCCTTGGGCAAATTTTCTTGAAATAACCCATAGAAAACGGAAATCATAGGGAAATTGTCGAATTTTTTCACTTCCTACAAATCGAACCGGGCTAATGTATATATATAATTTATATCAAATTATTTCTTTTATTTGTAGTTTTCATAAAAGTTTCATTTCCTAATAAAAACCATATATGCATCCGCGGATGAGAGTTTTTGAAATCCACATCGCTATCCGCGGATGTCAAAAAAACCACATCCGTGACACCCCTGGTCGACAGTGTAACACCTCTGAGCAACGATACGCGAGCCATGAACTGGAAGTGCTCGCAATTGTAGAAACGCTTCAACAATTCCGTACGTTTTCATTGGGAAGACACTTTACGGTAGTCACCGACTGCAACGCGATAGTGACCACGAAAACATTAACTCCTCTGCTACCAAGAATCGCACGCCAGATGCTGAAACTGCAACGAGTCAATCTCGAATAGCAACATCGTAAAGGAAGCAAGATGGCGCATGTTGATGCAATGAGTCGCATGGACTATTTGATTCAAAACGGGCGTTTTCCTCGCAGAACGGAGAACGGGAACAAGCTGGTACTGCCAAAGGGGACTTATTGGAGAATCGCAGAGTCTTTCCAAGACAAATTAGGCCATTTTGCGGATCAGAAAGCCATCCAGAAATTTTCAAAGTATGGGCACGAGGAACCAAACTGCATCATTAGTTTTCGAGTTATCGCCTTCATGCAAAAAATGATTTTAAAGTTTTTTTAACACCCTTTGGTATGAGTTGAAGTCTGGTATATGTATAATATTTCGCCAACACCAAAATGTACTCTGAGATATGCCAAGTTATTCTTCCGAAAACACTGTTATGATAAAATATCGAATTAGGGAGCCACACCCATTTAAAACTCAAAGATCATCTACTATTATTTTAAATTTGTTTATTTTTTTATGAAAAATCCCTTAAGTGTGCGTCGACATATTTAAAATACTAACAAAAATATGAATGATTTTTGAGTTTTAATCGATTATAAATCCCTAATGCGACATTTTATCAAAACGGTGTTTTGGGAAAAATTAATTGGCATATTTCAGAGTACATTTTGGTGTTAGCTTAGAATAACATTTGCATGAAGGCGTACCGATAACTCAAAAAACTAATGATAAAGTTCGATTCCTCGTGCCCGAAATAGGGAGAAACCGTTACATTCGGCCTTGCCTTTTAAAATTTTGGAAAAAAAAACTATCACAGTGTAATTAAGCCAAATTATGATTTGTTATTTTAAGTCAAAAATGTAGCATAATCAATTTTTTAGTATAAAAGAGACTAATTTCTTCAATAAAGATTCATTCCAAATTCAAACTTTAAAAGAAGAATTTTTTTCTGTTGTCACAGTGCAAAATGTTTACTGATTCTGATTGCTTGAACAACTACTTTATTGTCAACATTATCAATAATTTGTGAACTATAAATAACAACAGGTATAATTTTAATAATTCTATCTTTTTGTTTATCAAAACAAAAGAAGCCTATTCCCGATTTGCACACGCTTGTTATGACAAGTCGACAAGTCAAGAGGAACGGATTAAAACAAAGATCACCATGAGTAGGCATATTCAAACAACTATAAAATTGCGACGGGTCCAGTTGATGACTTGCGAAAATGTGAACTAAAACTAACTGCCTTTACAATAAACGAGAGAGTTTCTGGCCATAAAGCTGTCTCTTTCTCTAAACCTAGTGGAATTGGAGTTGCATTTTTAGTGAAACTTCTTTTTATATCCACAAAATGGAGTTACTGTGAGTTTCGAATGACGTAAAAAAACGTATTGCGTAATTTTCGAGAATTTTTGCGCAAATCCCGATTTTTTTAAATTGCTCATAGTTATGTATTGGCACTCCATTGGCTCTAGCTCTTAAATTTCTGGATGTCCCATTTTCATTTTTTGTGTGAAGTATAAGCAAATTTAGGGCTTTAATTATAAATTTAAAAAAAAAAATACAAAAGTGGCTAAGTGCCTCAAACTGTGATTTGAATTTTTTATTTTTGGTTTACTACAAGAAAAAAATTATTTATTTTAAAGTCGACCAAAAAATCAAAAACATCATCCTTTTTATACCCGACACACTCTGTGTCGAGGGTATATTGCGTTTGTGTGGTTGTGTGTAACACCCAGAACCAGTCGAGATAGACCATACAAAATATTATATATATAGAAAACATCAGCGTCACTAGGAGATTCGATTTAGCAATGTCCGTCTGTCTGTCTGTCTGTCTGTTCGTATACAGTTTTCTTATCGAAGGAGTTGAGCTATCTCAACGAAATTTGGTATGCGTGCTCACGGGGACATGAGTAAGCTGAAATAAAACCAGCAAAGCAATGGGTGAGCAAAACAGACATTCTAAATATTTTCAATTTCATTTAAGCGAGTCTAAACCCGAGAAGTTTAAAATAGAACAATGAGTAATTACTTTTTTTTAAGTTGACTTTAAAATCGATACGCTGTGGTTTCGGTTAAGTGAAATACCCTGCTTTTATTTAATTCTGATAATCGGAATTTTACTGCAACAAAGTTCACAGTTTAAGACTGTTACACAGTTGAGCTCAGGCAATCGCCGCGGTTAAACGTCTTTTTCATTCGTCGCTGAGTCTTTTTATTCACTCTCACCTTCTCATTAAAACCAATAACCTAAAGGCAGCCAAAAAATTCTTGGAAGCCAATTATATAGACATAGTCCCAGTCAAAATTACTATGCACGCTGGTTTAAATTCGACCCAGGGAAGGATATACTCAACAAATATCATAGAGATATCGGAGGAAGAGCTAACCAAATACTTGAAACCCCAAAACGTAATTGGCGTAAAAAAGATTCTCAAAAGAGTTGGAGATGAACTAATTCCAACACGGACAGCAGTGATCACTTTCAACCTTATCCGTCGACCAGAAAAACTAATTATTGGATGAGAAAAAGTTACCGTTGAGGAACACATTCCCAATCCGATGCGCTGCTTAGACTGCCAAAAACTTGGTCATCGGAAAAAGCATTGTCGTAACACACAAATGTGCAAAGAATGCGCCAATCCCGCGACACATACAAGTTGCACCGGTTCATTCTGCATAAACCGTACCTCCAACGCACACACATCATACGACTAAACATGCAAAAGTTTCCTTAAACACAAATCAGTAAATAAAATTAAAGTAGACCAAAGATGCACCATAAGAGAAGCTTGGAAAACATTTAACAGCAATCCAGAAATGTACAAAATAACACCATTTAATAGAAAAAATAAAAAACCATCGTTGAAATCGCAAGAACTGTAATTACAGCAAAAAACCCTTCTACCTCCAAGCAAAACGCACAAACAAATTCAAACCGACAAACTAACTCACCCAGAGCATTAACAAAAACAAATACTCCACAGCCCAGCATCGATAAAAAAAAAAACAATACTAACGACAACAACAATCATATCCCTACGCCAATAACAATTTTAAACACAAATAATTTCACTAGCACACGCAACCATATCGAAACGAGCACAGAAAAAGAACAACAAACAACAATAACGAAAAAGCCAATAGAAAAACAAGTCGAAAAAGACAACTACATTCATTCTGCAGACAGTAGTGACAGTGATATTGGAATGTCACCTTTTTTTGATATACAGTGGAAATCGTTTATAACAGGTCCGGCTATAACAGACTATCGTATACAATAGACAAAACCTCTGGTCCCTCCAAGTGTAATGGGAATAACACATAGGAATTCGTATATAACGGACATCGCTTGTAGTAGACATATCGCTTATAAAATACACGTTCAGAAGTCCCCACGACTAGAAAGTACTGTTTATAACAGACAAATGAAGAATTCTACTGTTACATTTTCGTGTTTTATGTTCGTGTTCTTAGATGTACATACATAACACAAACATATGTATTGTTACATTCTGTTTTTGTGTACAATGTTTTTGTTATGACACATATATACTTAATACTAACGTAAGGCGGCCAACCGTCCCGCATTCCGAGGCAAAAATAATTCTCGGACATTACTGCCAATAACAGAATATCTGCTATAGGTGATATCTGTATCGTATATAGCAGACTGTCTTCTATATGCGATATATTTCTATAATAGAAATCGTATACAACAGACAGATTTTCCGGTCCATTGAAGTCTGTTATAATCGATTTCGACTGTATATAAAAAATATCCAGAACTTTCCACAATAGCTTCGCCTAAAACTCTCTATAGATCATCTCAAAACTTTACCGATTAAAAACAAAAAGTTAAAAAAGAACAAGAAAATATGACTAACGACATTGACATCTCAGTTCTCCAATGCAATATTCAAGGCTTCATAAACAACAAATACGCTTTAGAACGTTTAGTCCACAAACATAATCCAGACATCATAGTGTTACAAGAAACTCATATCACAAATCCAAATATAAAATTTTTACATCTCCCTACCTATAAAGCTTATCATCGCAATAAAGATTACACCTATGCTAGGTCAGGCATTGCAATCCTCGTTAAGAACAACATCAACGCATGCCGGCCGGCAGTGTCAGTTAGCGTTCTACTATATCACTAAGTCGTCGTTCATACTATGAGACAAGACAAGCGAGAGACACGGTGGTTGTAGGCAAGGGACGTTCGGGGTAGAGAGAGGGGTACGTGTCTTACGTACTCGGCGACACGCTTTGTGCTTGTCCTTCTCATCATAAAGATAGTGCTGCCATATTTGGGTAAATATTCTCTTCTTATGAAGAAGCATATCTACAGATTTCGGAAATAATTTAAAAAGCTAGCTTTGAAGTATTAAATACGAAAAATTGTGGAGAATAGCTTACACTTTTTCTAAAAAAGATCTTTGGACCAACTTATTTTGTCGAAAACCGTGATAATAATTTATTTATCTTATTTCAAGAGCGTAGGGAATTTTTAATTCAGATTGTAGGTATTTAAAAATATTTTTTCTGGCAGCACTGTATAAAACCAGTTTCTTCTTCTATTTCAAATGTCGCAGAGACAATTTTTACTAGTATGAACACGAATAAGACACCAAAAGAGAATTCACCGTGTCTCTCGCTTGTCTTGTCTCATAGTATGAACGACGACTAAATAACAATTCAAGGTAAAATTAACCTACACATAACTAACATTTACTTAGCAAGTAAAATTGCCAAGAGAGAGACGTGGACCAACCAGGCCCGGCGAAAGGTGTGGGTAGTATGGGACTACTACCCAGTCCGATTTTTAGGGTATAGGTAATTACCCACTCCGAAACTTACTCAAAATTTCTAAAGAAAAATTTTTTGCAAAATCTTCTAAAAAAAAGAAAGAGCTACATTTTACTGTACAAGCGTCCGCAATTCCGAAACGTAGGCGAACATACAACATACAACCTCAAAAACATAGTTATAACTCTATAGAGTCTAGAAGCCTTTATATGTATGCAAGCATGTACAGTGTACACAGGTTTCTCCGTTTGACTCAAAAAGTGAACATTAAAACCGAAAGAAGCGTGCCGAAATAGAGTAGAGTGGAAAATACGAAAACAACGCGCCAAAAAATGTCCTGCATTCTTTTTAACTATTCATACTCAACCATACATACGTTCTTATGTCTATACGAAGGCAAACTCCAAAAAAGCACTGACGTGTACATATGTATGTATTAGCGCTGCCAGATGACTTGCTCTACAAAGTGGGATTATTTTTTAATATACCTAAAAAATGCGGGATTTCATAAAAAATTGCATGGCAAATATATACATTTTCGCGAGACAACAATTACAGACTTTTTTAAAAACTCCATTCCTGCTTTCGAAAAATATTCATAGCCCTTCTCTCATTTTATGGCTTTTTTACTCGCTTTCGAGATTTTTATCACTTCCTTTTTAATATTATTAGCTTATTTGTACTTTTCTCAACATTTGACAGTATCCAAGACTTCCTTTTTATCCTTAATATATCATGACATGAATAATCTAAGTTGAACTGCACAAGCAATGAAGTCATTTATTCCATCTAGCATTAATTCTTCACGTCTGTCCATTTCATTTTCATTTGCGAAAACTCGCAATGGGAGATTTTACAGGGGGAAAATTTAGGCTGACATTATTGATATAATTAAATTATTTGTTAGTTTGCAATATTGATGAGCATAAAAGGGAGAAATCATTTTCTAAATATCTGAAGAAAAAAATGTGTATTTTTTTTGTCCCGGGGGGGCATTATAATTTTAGGCAAAAAAAACGGGACGTCCTGCGTAGTACGGGACATCTGGCAACGTTGGTATGTACATATATACGTATGACAGGAACGAAAAGAGATCCCAATAAGCACAACGAGTTCGAATCGAATCGAATTCGTTTTGACGTGCAAACTCTTCGCAGCGAGTGTTCGCGGCGAGCTCGAATCGAATTCGAATTCGTGAGGGAGTCACCTTTTTACGCGATTCATATTTTTATCGCATTTTTTATCGTTTACGCATCGCGCGCGATTCGTATTTTGCTATCGTTTTGCTATCGCGCTTTATTCGAATTTTTTATCATATTCGATTCGCCTTTTTGTCGAATTTTCGATTATATACGATTAGTAAAAAAAAATTATTTAATTTTTATATTTAATGTATGATTCTAATAACAGTCTTATTATAAGACTATTTTCCGTAAAAAAAAAAAAAAAAAAAACGGTTCTAATGCTGGTAACCACACTTTTGAATCCACCGGCTGTGGGATTTGAACACCGAACCTCTTGATTTCTAGTCATACTTATTTCTAGTCTGCTTACCCATTACGCCGTCTTCGCCGAATTGAAGTGAATGACTTTTTTTCGTTTATATGTTTAGCTTGATTCTATATTTACCTCGAATGTCTTGCGATTTGGAAACAAATTAACAAAACTACCTTCGAGAATTAAAGTTTCGTATCCACTAAACACAAATATTTTAAAGAATTCGAATTGAATTCGAATCGCGGAAGGCAATTTTCGCGAGCTCGCGCTTTTATCGTATTTTGCGTTCGATTCGAGAGAAATAGCGATAAGAATTCGAACCTTTTGCAACGAGCTCGCCTCGAGCTCGCTTTTTTATCGCGGATTTTATAAAATGCGAGCTCGCTTTTTTATCGTGGAATTCATAAGAGTCTTACCGACTACGGCACCCTGAAAGGGATTTTGAAGTTTTGTTGATATTTTGAAAAGTCCTCGAGGGCTCCCTGAAAAATGGCCCCAATGCAAAATGGCCCCAAACTGAAAATGAAAAAAGGCCCCAAAATTTGGGGTCATTGTGCATTATGAAAAATTACTTCAAACCAAAAATGAAATTTGGCCCCAAAATAAAATGAAAAAGGCCCCAAAAACAAAAAGAGGTGTTTTTAATCAATATGAAAAATGGCCCCAAACTAGAAAATAAAACGGCCGTTATAGAATTTAAAAAATTAAAAATGAAAAAAAGACCCCAATTTTGGGGTAATTTTGCATAATGCATTATTGCCCCACTTTGAAAAATTAAACAAGTAAGAAAGCTAAAGTCGGTCAAGCCCGACTTTGAAATACCCAGCGTCCCGACATTATGAGCGCACTATGTTTTGCTTCTCCATTTGTGGGCGTGGCAGTGGGAGGGCAAAAAAAATTATTTCCGTACACCTTTCATTCGCCTTGGTGAACCTATGTTGCGAATTTGAAGCTTCTACGCCTTTTACTTCGGAAGTTACGAAAAATCTTCATTTGTGGGCGTGGCAGTGGGCGGGCCACAAAAAATTTTTTCCTACACCTTTCATTCGCCTTGGTGAACCTATGTTGCGAATTTGAAGCGTCTACGCCTATTACTTCGGAAGTTACGAAAAATCTTCATTTGTGGGCGTGGCAGTGGGCGGGCCACAAAAAATTTTTTCCTACACCTTTCATTCGCCTTGGTGAACCTATGTTGCGAATTTGAAGCTTCTATGCCTTTTACTTCGGAAGTTACGAAAATTCTCCATTTGTGGGCGTGGCAGTGGGCGGGATACATAAATTTTTTTTCCTACACCTTTCATTCGCCTTGGTGAACCTATGTTGCGAATTTGAAGCTTCTATGCCTATTAATTCGGAAGTTACGAAAAATCTCTATTTGTGGGCGTGGCAGTGGGCGGGCCATATAAATTTTTTTCCTACACCTTTCATTCGCCTTGCTCAACCTATGTTGCAAATTTGAAGCTTCTACGCCTTTTACTTCACAAGTTACGATAAGCCCTTATTTGTGGGCTTATTAGTGGGCGTGGCTCACGGAGGGCGGCGTCCATTTTTTTCCAGGATATGTCCCTTTTCGTAGTTTACCAGTACACCAAATATCAATGGAATGTTTTGAGTGGTTCGCAAGTTACAAGCATTTTATTGAAAACACATTATATTAATTTGTGGGCGTGGCAGTGGGCGGATGTCTCCCATTTTTACTTAGGATCATACTCGGATCCCGATATACCTGTGTGCCAAATTTCGACTTGATTGGTCCAGCCGTTTCGGAGGAGATCCGACCACGGACGGACGGACAGACGGACGGACGGACAGACGGACAGACGGACATGTCTAAATCGATTCAGTTTTTGATCCTGATCATTTCTATATATATATGTCTATATCTCCTTATGAATTCCACGATAAAAAAACGAGCTCGCATTTTATAAAATCCACGATAAAAAAGCGAGCTCGAGGCGAGCTCGTTGCAAACGGTTCGAATTCTTATCGCGTTTTGTCTTCGAATCGAATTCGAATCGAAGGCAAAATACGATAAAAACGCGAGCTCGCGTATTCTAAAATCCGCGATAAAAAAGCGAGCTCGAAGCGAGCTCGTTGCAAACGATTCGAATTCTTATCGCGTTTTGTCTTCGAATCGAATTCGAATCGAACGCAAAATACGATAAAAGCGCGAGCTCGCATTTTATAAAATCCGCGATAAAAAAGCGAGCTCGAGGCGAGCTCGTTGCAAACGATTCGAATTCTTATCGCGTTTTGTCTTCGAATCGAATTCGAATCGAACGCAAAATACGATAAAAGCGCGAGCTCGCGTATTCTAAAATCCGCGATAAAAAAGCGAGCTCGAGGCAAACGATTCGAATTCTTATCGCGTTTTGTCTTCGAATCGAATTCGAATCGAACGCAAAATACGATAAAAGCGCGATATCGCGAAAATTGCCTTCCGCGAATTCGAATCGAATTCGATTCGAATTCGCTTAATGCGATTCGCGCTCTACGAATTCGATTCGAATTCGATTCGAACACGTTATCGTTTTTGTGTTTATTGGGATGAGAAGCATCCAAAGAACATTAGAAATCAAAACGCTTTGGTGAGAATTGCAAGATACATCCCTCTAGGAAGCGTGGAATAAATTGTCTTTGCACAAACAGTTCTTTCACCAGGGACCCAATAACTAGTGAAAATTTCAAATATGCAAATTAATTTTCTAGAAAATATTTATTGGCAGCGAATAATTTTGAACTAGTTCCGATTGAATTTTCAGTACCTATATAATCAAACGGGGTTATACTTTTGGCATTTCCTGAAGGGATACAATTTTCTATGCCTGTGTAGTGATTTTTGTTTTGTTTTTGTTTTTTTTTTTCTTGAAATTTTTTTATAAAGTAACGGGATCACGAAAAAGAGAAACCAAATAAAAGTTGTAATTTCTTACAACATTCAACTAGTGATTGCTGTGCCTCGAGACAAATATTTTTTTTTTTTCAAAATAATCAATTCAACATCGTTGTAAAGAAAATTCAAATGGATCGTTTTGTAATAAAAAAAAAGATACATTATGATTCGTGTTCGCAGAATTCTAAAAAAGATTCCACCACTTCGAACTTTTTAAAAGGTTATTTAAAAATTTTTGTGATATACGTATGTATGTACATATGATATTTTTATAAAACAATATTTTTAGAAGTCTCGAACGTTAAGAGATTGGAAGTGCCTTTAGTTTACAATAAATGGTGCATCGAAAATCCCTGGCTCAGTTTAAATGCTGAAAATGGAGCTGTTTGTTCGATATGTACCAAAGCTGTCGATGAGAATCTGATCGTTAATTTAAATGCAAATGATAAAAAGGCTAAAGAAACATGGGTTGTTAATGGGTTCTTCAACTGGAAGCATGGAGCAGAGCGAATCAGAGCACATTCAAGAACTTCATTGCACATTTCAAGCGCAGAGGCATTGAAAAATATAAATTCGTCCAGTGTTGTTCAGCACATATCAATTAACATTAAAAATCAGATGATATTGAATCGAAAACAGGGATTGTAAATAACAGTTATTTTCGAAAATTTACATCAAAAAGTCAAAAGAAAAAATTGGCGTATTAGATATTTAAAATCGTGCAATTTAATGGTTCTTAAGTAAGGAGTGGTAATCTTTAATGATTTATATTTTTTTGACTTTTTTCAAAAAAGTCAATCAATAACCGTTATATTTCAACCGATAAATTTTCCGTTGGAAAGTAACAGTTAAAAATTTACTTTTATTTTTTCGGTCAGAAATAAAAATAAAAATTCGATTTTTATTTTTTCAGTCAAGAAAATAAGTTAAAAATTGACTTTTATTTTTCCAGGCAGATATTAAAGTTAAAATTTAACTTTAATTTAGTTTAAATAGTTTTCATAAGTCTTGAAGGAACTTTAATATTTGGAAATTTGGATATTAGAAATGTATAAAAAAAGGAATTTTTGCATTAAAAAACTTGAAATTTTCTCATTTCATGAAGCATGTACCTGTCCATGTCTCTGGCTGTTGTTTTTGGTAAATAGGATTGAGGCAGGGGCGACTCATAGCAATCCTGATCATGAATATATATGTCCATACCTTTAACTTTTATATCTAACCGAAAAAATTAAAGTTAAATTTTAACTTTAATATCTGACTGGAAAAATAAAAGTCAAATTTTGATTTTTATTTCTGACCGAACAAATAAAAGTCAATTTTTAACTTATTTTCTTGACTGAAAAAATAAAAATCGAATTTTTATTTTTATTTCTGACCGAAAAAATAAAAGTCAATTTTTAACTGTTACTTTCCAACGGAAAAATTATCGGTTGAAAAATAACGGTTATAATTTGACTTTTTTTTTTTAAGTCGTAACAGTTACGGTCCCTGATCGAAAATGCTTAGAAAAAATATTCAGCACTTTAAGATTATTAACGCGACAAGGACTTCCTCTCCGTGGATCGAATAATGACGAACATTCAAACTTTCTGGCTGTTCTAAAAATGCGTGCAGAAGACGTTAAAGAGTTGCAGTCATGGCTTTGCAAAGCAGGACACAAATGGTTACACCAGGACATTCAAAACGAAATAATTGGAATTATGGCTGACCAAATTTTATCCATCAACTTTAAGCAAATCCGAAGTGCAGATTTTTTTGGGATTCTTTTGGATGGGACGTCCGATATTTCAAGGACACAACAGATATCTGTATTCATTCGAACGGTATCCAAAGATTTGGATATCTCAGAACATTTTATTGGATTTTATTCTACGGCAAATGAAAAATCAGAAACATTAGTAAATCTGTTAAAGGATGTATTTCAACGTTTTAATTTGCCTTTTAATAAATTAAGAGGTCAATGCTATGATGGTGCCTCCAACATGTCAGGGGGTATATCTGGATTACAAGCAAGAATACGAAAAATTGAGCCTCGTGCACTATTTGTGCATTGCAGTGCACACAACTTAAACCTTGTAGTGCAGGATGGAATCCAGAAAGTTACTGCGGCTAAGAATTTTATTGGGATGTTGAAGGACCTCATAAATTTTGTTCGAGACTCGCCTAAAAGGGTCACCAGATTTCGAGAAATACAATGTAACGCTGACATGGAAAGTGGTGATACTATGCCATCTTTAGCTGCTTATTGTCCGACAAGGTAAAAAGGTTCTTTTTTTTTAACAAAAATTAATCTGGCTGTTTTCGCGTTTGTTTAGATGGACCGTTAGAATAAAATCCCTGAAAACTGTGCTCTCAAACTATTCTTCGCTTTTGGAATTTTTCAACGAAGTTTCAACGGATTCAAATACCGATCCCATTGTTGCATCGAAGGCTTCTGGATTCTTAGAACGCATGTTAGCATTTGAATTCATTTTTTTTTTAAATACGCATATTGAAATTTTCGAAAGAATCGAAATTCTAAATGCAGACCTTCAAAAATCTAAAAATTGTATAGTAGATTCATATATGAAAATTGATACGGTTTCTGAATTTCTTAACTCATCTCGTGACTCAAAATTTAAAATATCTTGGGAAAAAAGTCTTAAACTTGCTAACAGTTTAGATATCGAAAAACCGAAGCTACCGCGGTCGCGAAAAATTTCTCTGTTTGTTGAAAAGGGTTCAACAAAACCCCATACTTTTAATACGCCAGAAGAGTATTACAGAAAAATATTTTTCGAAGTGTATGATCAAGTTATTGTTTCACTAAAAGACCGCTTTGAAAATAGTTCAGCTCAATTTTACAAAAACTTAGAAAAATTTGCAACTGGTGAGTCAAATGATCCAAGAGAAATTCTATCATTTTACAAAGTCGATTTTAGTGGAGAAAATTTAATTGCCGACAAAGAGTTATTTTTGTCTTTAATGAAAAAATCGAAAACAAAAATATCAAATATAAGCGAAGTAGTATCTTTCTTAAAAGAAAATAATTGGGTTATCGGGACCGTTCCAGAATATGTAAAATTTGTGCGCTTAATACTCACCATTCCCGGTTCTTCATGTTCAAACGAACGAAGCTTTTCAGTTTTAAGCAGAGTTATAAATTACATGCGCTCAACCATGCTTCAAAAGCGACTGAACCACTGTGCTATAATGCACATTTATTCCGATGAAGCTGAAATTTTGGACCTCAACTTATTGATGAATGAATTCATAAGTAAAAATGTCAAACGAGCATCCGTTTTTTCGCTATAGAAATATGAGTGAAAATTTCTCGAGTGGGCCACATTTTTTTCGATAGTAGGATTTTCGACTTTTTTTAAATCACAATAACCAGTAATAAATACAATTTGAACAGTTTTGCGAAATTCGATTTTTAACGATAGTTATTGTCAATATCATTTGAAATCGGTTTATTTTTTATGCATCTGTTGCATGTATCTTGCCAATTTTTGGTTTGAAGATTGTCAATAAGACACTCGTTATAGCTATTTCAATTTGCTTACTTAAATTTTTTATATTTTTAACAAAAACCCGTTAATTAAAAAAAAAATTTCACTCCGAAGAGTGTCTTCAAACCAAAAATTGGCAAGATACATGCAACAGATGCATAAAAAATAAACCGATTTCAGCCGAAAAAATGATATTGACAATAACTATCGTTAAAATTCGAATTTCGCAAAACTGTTCAAATTGTATTTATTACTGGTTATTGTGATTTAAAAAAAGTCGAAAATCCTACTATCGAAAAAAATGTGGCCCACTCGAGAAGTTTTTACTCATATTATATTAGAAATTGAGTTAAATCAGTTTCACTGTACCACTGTAAGGATTTTTATTTGTTTCTTTTTTATAAGCTATGGAGAAATTTTGTTTTGTTATTTATTTAATAAATTTTATTGTTATAATACTATAAATGAAGAAAAAAAAATTTTTTGCTCTTTGGCATGGTGCCTTGACTACTACCCACTCCGATTTTTGGTATTCCGCCGCGCCTGGGACCAACTTTCTGAACTCATTCAACTCTGGAACGGATGTTAGATGCCTATGGAGTAAAATGAAAAAACTCAAGAACCCACACACAGCTAATTTTCCACCTGTTTTAATCGACAGCAACACATATACGCATCCCCTAGAAATTGCGGACTGCTTGGCAGAATTTTGGAGCTCCATCGGCGCAGATGCTTCGTTCACCACAAATATTACCAAAAAGATAAAACACTTATACAAAACCCTGCTTCCGAACAATATGATGAACACCAGAGAAATCTCTATTAATGAATTTACAACTGCTCTCAAATCCACCAACTGCACTACGCCGAGCAGCGATAAAATTACTTACATCATGATTAAAAACCCATCAAAAAAGCTTAAATCTAGACTATGTGACTAACACAAAAACATTCTAAAATAATAGGACATTCGCACACGACTGGAAACACGCAACTCTCTCTCTCTGATTCCTAAGGCAGGAAAAACACCGAATCGGCTGGAAGGATACCGTCCCATATCATTGCTGCCGGTGCTTTCTAAGCTATTCGAAAAAATTTTTGCCAACAGACTCTGGAGCCACAGTGCAGATAACCTCCTTCCAGCACAGCACGCCTTTAGAAAGCAGCATGGATGTCATAAGTTATGTCACCAGCTTGAGAGCAAAATAAGCGAACGACTTTCCAAAAGAAAACATTGCCTCCTACTTTCTGAAGATTTTGAAAAGGCATTCGATCGTGTAGTTGTAAACCAAAAAGTAGATGAGCTACTGATTTGGGGCAACCCTGAGAATTTAATACCAATTATTCTAACCTTTCTGGCAAATCGAATTATTACAGTACGTGTTGATGGGTAGTCATCCAAAAGGATTAAACTTGACAACGGCGTACCCCAGGGATACCCCTCTCGGTAGTTCTTTGTAACATATATGTGAACTCGCTATTAAGAAGCATTAGAAAACTCAAGTAAATTGATTATAGTTGTGTCCATACGGACAACTTGTTTATCCTAGCGTCAGGGACCCCAAATAAAGTCATCAAATCCCTTCAAGCTGCCGACAAAAAGATCAGAAATTGGGCTAAAAAAAAAAAAACAGGTGCTAGAGTACCTGCTGAAAAGTCAGAAATATTACATTTGTGCCGGAAGCAACGCTGCGACGCAACACAAGTCCTATTAAAGGATTCATCCCTAACAGTCAAACGAGAAATTAATATCCTTGGAGTCATTTTCACAAAAAACTTAAACTGGAATGAACACATCAAGCGGCACGGGGTGTCTGAACCACTTTTAAATCGAAGGTCGAGAAGGTTCCGATTTTTTTACAGGATTTCATTAAGAGTCACTTGAATAACAATATTCTGCAATCGTAAACTCAAAACAGGTAGCACCTTTTTAGAAAACTGAAGTAAAGTTTTTCTCAGTGTACGAATTATACCTTTTTTCCTTTATCAAATTATTTTTAAGCTTAACAATATATAATTTTTCTGTTATTTTTGTATTTTTCCCTGACATTTGACCTTTAAAATGATGGATAATATGTTATAGAAAGTTTTAGTTTGTTAAACAATTGTGAAATATAATCGCTAAAGCCAAATGTTTGACTGCAAAAATGTTCGACATTCTTGATTTTTTAAATTGACGTCATCAAGATGTTGTTTTTTTTAAATTTTGTATTTTTGGCGTTTTTAATATCTTGAAAATAGCATTTTAGATGCATTCAATTTTTCAATAGGTCGCACAATTTTTTAAATAATAACCGCAAAAGTCAACTCTAAGTTGGCTGTGCAACAAGCGAAATGCATACCTCCCATACCTAAACGTTCGCTCTTATTGTGACATAGCAGCCATGTTCAAAAGCCAAATCTAAGGAAAAATCAAATCTTTGAATAGCAAGGGCACAGTTTTTCTCTCATAAGGAGCTTAAAATGAAGAAAATGCGAACATATAGGTTGGTTTAACATTTACATATTTAATGAGAAAAGGAAAGAATAATGTGTGTAAATGTGGTTTACTACACCAATCAATAGATGTAGTTCGGGTGGAGGAATGATTTCGATGATTTCTCGATTGTTGTCGTGGTTATTACTTAAAAATAAAGAAAGATGAACACAATTTTTATAGTTCTTAGCCGTTTTATTTGTATGTCCATTATCAGTCCACTCATCAAATTTTTCTGTACATCCCCATCTTCATTACAATCATGTGCTTGTTCAAATTAAAAGCGAATGTCTCGAATGGGCAAAGCAATGCAATGTCGAACGAGATATATATTGTGGTCAGTCATCATTTGCAGGTTATGCTTGCAAGACACTTTTAAACAAAATATATTTGCTGAGAGCAAATAAGAGCATACATTTTTTAAAGTTCGTTAAATGTGTTGAAGATTTTCAGAAAGTAGTGGGTGCTTGCTTTACGGTTGCTTTGGATCCCGAGTACGTTTTCCACCTAAACAAATTTTTTTCAAGCTACTGCGATTTAGGCATCAGCATCACACCAAAAGTGCACGCAGTATTCCACCACGTAGGATATTTTTGTGAAAAAACCCAAACAGGCCTTGGTTTTTATGGCAAACATGCCATTGATTTTGTTCACTCCGATTTTGAAAAAATATGGCAAAAGTACAAACTTAAACAAAGCCATGTAGGTATGCTGATAAGTTCCTAAAAGCTGTACAAGAATATAATAGCCAGCACTTGCAAATTTTATCAAATATGTATATATATTTTAATGTATATATATTTTAATATGTACTATATGTATAACATGTAATTTATATATATATGTATACACATCTTTATTTAAGTACCTTTGAGTTTTAATGAATAAAAGTGGTTGTTTTGTTTTCTTTCCTTTTCTCATTAAATATGTAAATTTTAAAACAACCTATATATATAAGATGGCATCACCTTATTAAGAAGAACACTTGGCAACCCTAGTAATGAGTAAAGTCAGTCGAAGTGTGTATCTAAGTTGTGAAAGTCGTCAGTTTTCTTAGAAGTCGTGTAATTCAAGTTGTAAAAGAACAAACGGCTCATTTTGTAATTTAAACATTCGAACAATCAATTTTATTCAAAAACTTTAATCTTATTGTTTATCAACTTTAATAAAAATACAAGCTATAATTGCTTCGTTAATAAACTGTAATTCTTACATGGGGGCTCAACCGATTTGAGCTAGTTCTATAAAAAGTAAAGCTGATATAGCATTAAAAATAAAAAGTTGAAGAAAAGAACAGTTGCAAAGTTGAAAAAGAGAGTTAAAAAATGTTGCGTTCAAACAAAAAAAAATAAGAAAAGTGGCGGGAAAAATAATGACGCTGCCCTAAAAAACAACGAAAGTTTCGTAATTTCACACGAAAATGATGAAATGAAATGCAATGAAAGTGCGGGCGAGATAGACATACAATACATAAATCGTACTAAAAATATCAACCCGCGAGAAAACGAAATATCGATAAACGTTGAAGAAACAATCGCAAATCGTACAAAAAATATCTACCCTCGAGAAAATGAAGTATGGATAAACTTTGAAGAAACAATTGCAAATCGTACTAAAAATATCAACCCGCGAGAAAATGAAATATCGATTAACGTTGGAGAAACAATCGGAATGACAATGCACGGCGCTAATGTCATAGAAAATCGAAAAGACAATGACACTAATGACATTTATGAAATGGAGAATTATTCAGAAAACGAAGAAGAAGAATTCGTACGAAATATAAACAAACCACAGCAACAACAAATGACCGTACAAGGCAGTGAATTCAACGATTTAATTAGAATGTTGGCAGAGAAGTTTGATCGAACCGATCAAAACCAAGTAAGCATAGAAAGTTTTTCTAAAATTGTACCCTTTTATGATGGTGTTTCGATTCCGATACGACAGTGGCTGAATAATTTTGAGGAAAATGCAGAAGCCTACGAATTGAACGCAAAACAAAAGTATGTAAATGCACGAAACAAAATGAAAGGAACTGCAAAACTATTTTTGGAAACCATTACTGTTTCAAATTATGAAATGTTATGTAAAGCATTATTGGAGGAGTTCGACACAAAGCTTAGCAGCGCAGAAATTCATAAGCAGTTATCAAGACGCAAGAAGCAAGCAGAGGAAAATTTTCACGATTACGTTTTACAAATGAGAAAAATAGCAGCGCTCGGTGTCGTGGAGGATGAGTCAGTTATACGATATATAGTTGACGGCTTGGATCTACGTGAGGAGTTAAAATTTAATCTGATAAGTGCGCCAACTTTTAAAGAACTTCGAAATAGATATGAGATAATGGAAACAATGAAAAAGCACAATAACGGGTATAAACGGAAACAGGCAACAGACATATCGGCTCGTGGAAAGAAAGAAGAAGAAAAGAACAACAAGGAGGCAAAACAACAACATTGTTACAACTGTGGATCAACACAACACAAAAGGGCTGAATGTACAGAACAAACGAAGTGCTTTAAGTGCAGTGGTAGTGGTCATATAGCCAAAGAATGTCCAGCATTACGCCAAAACGTTAATGTGGTCGTAAACGAAAAGCGGAGCAAGAACATTGAAATCAATGGTCAGGCATTATCGTGTTTGGTGGATACAGGATCTGATGTTTCTTTAATGCGAAAGGCTACATATACCGATAAATTTTCAGAGTGTACACTGAAAAGGAGTTTCTCAAAGCTTTATGGCTTGGGCAACGTTCTCACATCACCCGTAGGTGAATTTACTACGAAAGTTGAAGTAGATGGAATAACCACGCAGCATACGTTTTCAGTAGTGTCTGATAAAATAGTCAGCTTTGATGTTATCATCGGATACGACTTTTTGCGGAAATTTATTGTTGTTTGGGATGCTGACGGTTACAAATTTTCACAGCCTAGTAAGGGAAAAGAAACTAAAAGCGACGAATACAACGAGTTCAACGTATTGACAGCAAAAGTTGAAATTGACGTGCCACCAAAACATAAAGCTACCGTAACGGAGATGATTAACAGTTACAAACCAGCCAAATCGCAAACAAAGTGTCCTATTGAACTCAAAATAGTACCGAGCTGCAACACTATTGCATTTCGAGAAAATCCAACTAGATTTTCAGTAACGGAAAGGGAAATCGTAAAAAACCAAGTTGATGAATGGCTTAAAGACGGGATTATTCGTGAATCGCATTCAGATATTGCCAGCAAAGTTGTCTTGGCGAAGAAAAAAGACGGTGGCTATAGATTATGCGTGGATTTCCGGAAACTAAACTCATTAGTTCTAAAAGATAGATTTCCAGTACCAATTGTCGAAGAAGTCCTGGAGAAAATGCAGGCTGCAAAATTTTTTACGGTTATGGATCTAAGGAATGGCTTTTTCCACGTGGACGTAGAGGAAGAAAGCCGAAAGTACACCGCTTTTGCCACAAAAGAAGGATTGTACGAATTCAAAAAAGCGCCATTTGGTTTCTGCAACTCGCCGGCAGTGTTTGTCCGATTTATAAACAATGTGTTCCAAGGACTCATAAATGAAGGCGTTATGGAAATCTATGTAGACGACATTGTGGTTTTCGGACAAACAGCAGAGGAATGTTTGGAAAACGTCGCAAAGGTACTAAAACAAGCGCAGCAGTATGGCTTAGAAATAAATTGGGGCAAATGCCAATTCTTGAAAGAGCGAATCAAGTTTCTGGGACACGAGGTGCAGAACGGAAGCGTTAGTCCAGGACAAGAAAAAGTCAAAGCGGTTAAAAATTTTCCTAAACCGAAAAATATAAGAGGTGTACAGGCGTTCCTTGGCTTGACTGGGTACTTCCGAAAATTTGTGGAGAACTACGCAGCAATAGCCAGGCCATTAACGGAGCTACTCAAGAAAGATGCAGAGTTCAAAATAGAGGGCCCGCAGATTCAAGCGATCGAAAATTTGAAATCAGCACTCACACAGGAACCAGTTCTTAAGATTTATAAGCAAAACACAAAAACTCAACTGCACGTTGATGCATCTAAAGACGGTTTCGGAGATACACTCCTGCAACAGCATGACGAAAAATGGCATCCGGTTTTTTATTGGAGCAAAAAAACATCGCCTCAAGAAGAAAAATTGCATAGCTACTTTCTGGAGGTAAAAGCAGCATACTTGGCTACAAAAAAGCTTCGCCATTACCTGATGGGCACTGAGTTTGAACTGGTAACTGACTGCGCAGCATTTAAACAGACCAATGCGAAAAAAGAGATACCCAGAGAGGTGGTTCAATGGCTGATGTATCTTCAAGATTTTTCATACGAAATAAAACATCGTGCCGGTAACAGAATGCGACACGTTGACAGCCTAAGTCGTTTTCCGGTTTTAATAGTGACGTCAGAGGTACATGCACAGATCTCAAGAGCCCAAAAAACAGACGAACAACTAACAGCGGTCGCGGAAATTTTGAAAACGAAACCATATGCCGATTATAAATTGAAGAATCAGCTGATTTATAAGCAACTTGAGGGACGTGATCTATTGGCGGTTCCAAGAAGCATGGAAAAGGAAATTATCAGAGAGGCACACAATTTTGGACATATGGGCGTACAAAAGACGATGCATTCAATACGACAGGACTATTTTATTCCACACTTGGAGAAAAAGGTACAACAACTTATTGCAAATTGTATACGTTGCATCACGCATAATAGAAAACTGGGGAAACAAGAAGATTTTTTGCACCCTATTGATAAAGGAGACACACCGCTGAAAACATTGCACGTAGACCACTTGGGTACGTTGGACCCTACATCGAAAAGCTACAAGTATATTTTCGCAGTTGTAGATGGATTTTCGAAATACATCTGGATATACCCAACAAAATTGACGGACGCGCAAGAAGTCATTAGACACATGAACTCATGGATCACAATTTTTGGAAACCCGCAGCAAATAATTAGCGACAAGGGAGCGGCATTTACTTCAAAAGCGTTTAAGGATTTTTGCAGCGAACATTGGATTGAACATATTGAAACCACTACTGGCGTGCCGAGAGGCAATGGTCAAATTGAAAGGATGAATCGGACCATTCTTTCGGTCTTGGCAAAAATATCAGCAGGCGAACCGAGTAAATGGTATCGGTATGCGCCACACGTTCAGCGAGCTATTAACGCACATGTGAATTCATCGACAAGTTTTACACCTTTCGAAGTCTTATTTGGGTTCAAGATGCGAAACGAGAACAGCGCCGAATTGGTTAAAATCCTCGAAGAAGAACTCGTTCTCGAACTACAGCAAGATCGCAGCGAAATTCGTGAAGAAGCTAGACGTCAGATAATGAAGGCTCAAAAAAATTACAAGGACAGCTACGATAAAAAGCGTAAAGGGCATCATGGTTATCAATTGGGCGATCTGGTGGCTATAAAAATGACGCAGTTTGTAACAGGAAAGAAGCTTACCAATAAGTATATCGGCCCGTATGAAGTCACAAAGGTAAAACGAAACGGTAGGTATGACGTTAAAAAGATTGCAGATTTTCAAGGCCCGCAGTGCACATCGACAAGTGCAGATTTTATGAAGCTGTGGCGATTCCTTCAAGACGAAGAAAGTGATGACAGCGAAAATTACAACAGCAATGAAGAATTATCTGGGACAGATAACGTGCAGGATGGCCGAGTATAAGATGGCATCACCTTATTAAGAAGAACACTTGGCAACCCTAGTAATGAGTAAAGTCAGTCGAAGTGTGTATCTAAGTTGTGAAAGTCGTCAGTTTTCTTAGAAGTCGTGTAATTCAAGTTGTAAAAGAACAAACGGCTCATTTTGTAATTTAAACATTCGAACAATCAATTTTATTCAAAAACTTTAATCTTATTGTTTATCAACTTTAATAAAAATACAAGCTATAATTGCTTCGTTAATAAACTGTAATTCTTACATATATTCGCATTTTCTTTATTTTAAGGTCCTTATGAGAAAGTAACTGTGCCCTTCCCATTCAAAGATTTGATTTTTCCCTAGATTTGGCTTTTGAACTTCAAAATACCTTTCTTTTACGCGAGCATTTTGGTACATGGCTGCTACGTCACAATAAGAGTGAACGTTTATGTATGGGAGGTATGCATTTCGCTTGTTCGACAGCCAATTTAGAGTTGACTTTTGCGGTTATTATTTAAAAACTTGTGCGACCTATTGAAAACCTGAATGCATGTAATATGCCATTTTCAAGATATTAAAAACGCCAAAAATACAAAATTTAAAAAAAAAAAAACATCTCGATGACGTCAATCTAAAAAATCAAGACTGTCGAACATTTTTGCACTCAAACATTTGACTTTAGCGATTATATTTCACAATTGTTTAACGAACCCAAACTATCTATAACATATTATACATCATATTAAAGGTCCAATGTCGGGGAAAAATACAAAATGAACAGAAAAATTACATATGGTGAAGTTTAAAAAAATTTGATAAAGGAAGAAAAGGTATAATTCGTACACTGAGAAAAACTTTAACTTCAGTTTTCTAAAAAGGTGCTACCTGTTTACGATTGCAGAATATTGTTATTCAAGTGACTCTTAATGAAATCCTGTAAAAAAAATCGGAACCTTCTCGACCTTCGATTTAAAAGTGGTTCTGGCACCCCGTGGCGGCAAATTGAAAAACTTAATAGACTTAACAACTTTCTGTAAAAAATTTGCACCAAAAAAAAGGATCTCACATCGAGACTGCCATTAACATTTGCCGAGCTCTCACTTTAGGAATTTTGCAGCACTGCATTACCATTTATGGATGGACATCGAAAGGTAACCAGACTAAAATAGAGACGGCTGTAAAAAGTTGCTTTAGGGCTGCAACAGGACTTCTTAGGTCAACACCCACAGAATCTTTGGAAATAGAAAGACGATACAAAGCGTTTAATTGGATACTTTACGAACGGTCCATACCGCTTGCATCAAAACCACTTTTAAATAAGAAATCAGGACTCTACAACAATCTTACCAATGCCTTAAACTGGGTCAATCAACAGAACAAATTTAGATGTAGCATATGGGAAATTATTTCCTACATGCAAGAAAATAAAATTCCAATTCCGCTACAACACAACCAATCGATAGGTCGGCATCCAAAAACATAGAATTAAACATTTTGTTCAACTCCGTAAAAAAATGCGACACCAACCCAATGGTTTATAGATAACTTTTCTCACAACTCGTTAGAAACCTACCCCTTTCAAATTTATTTTACACCGAAGTCTCTTGTTCGAATGGCAAAACAGGCTATGCAGTGACGAATGGATAGGGGGGCACCAGTTCACCAACATCTGACAAGGACAATTTCCACACAATGCGGGATCCTTCTATGCAAAACTCCTTGCCATTCATTTTTCACTGAGAAAGGGTGCGATGGAAAAAGCGGAAGCTATTATCCTTACCGATAGCCTCAGCGCAATAAAGGCACTTACAGAACATACCAACGAAATCTCATAGTTCATGCTGGGGGGAACAAAAATCCACAAGAAAATTCAGATAGTTTGCATACCAGGTCAAGCAGGCATCAGAGGTAATGAATACGCAGACAAACTTATTATTGCAACTCCCCCAAGAAACACCAGCACTCAGCAGCGTTTCAATTACATGCTTCAACGACTATCAAAGGGAAGAGCGCCAACTTAAATGGACAAGTTCGAGACAATTCTTAAAACGACACATGCTCCAGGCCAAATTACAACAAAGCCCTCTCGAGAGAACACTGCATCAAGATCGCCAGAATACGAGTAATAAAACCGATCTTCAACGTCCCACACATATTCAATGACGAAAGCTGCCCACAATGTACACAATGCCTATGCGAACTCATCGTGGAACACATCTTTGACGAGTGCCCACGCTCCAGAAGCGACCCACAAAGCCTTAAAAATATTCTCGACTGCAGTAAGGTGGAATCCTTAAATTTTATCTACAATACGCGAAGTAAACATAATGTGCAAAACGAAATATAAAAAAACAAGTTGAGTTGTGTCATAGGACACCAGATAAGAACGAAGTTCATTATGGTATTTATAAATGTTAGTAAATATAATTCGCAGCAAGGTTTTTCGCAAAACTCAATTGTTTTTATTAATCGAAAAATATATGTATACAAGACGGCTGTTTGTTGTTTTCAACTGTTTTTAACAAGCGAAAATGCGATACAGTATATTCTGCTTAGCTGCATTCAATTATTTTCCAGACAATTTTATGCACTTACGCGAAAAACGCAGCTACCCGAAATTTTTTGCTGTATTTTTGAGTAACATATCAGAATGTCTTTAACAACACTTGAATTCTTAAAAGAACGCCGTCCAAATATTAATTTTATTAACAAACAAGTAAGAAAGCTAAAGTCGGTCAAGCCCGACTTTGAAATACCCAGCGTCCCGACGTTATGAGCGCACTATGTTTTGCTTCTCTACTTATGGGCGTGGCAGTGAGAGGGCCACATAAGTTATTTCCCTACACCTTTCATTCGCCTTGCTGAACATATGTTGCCAATTTGAAGCTTCTACGCCTTTTACTTCGGAAGTTACGAAAAATCTTCATTTGTGGGCGTGGCAGTGGGCGGGCCACATACATTTTTTTTCCTACACCTTTCATCCGCCTTGCTGAACCTATGTTGCGAATTTGAGGCTTCTACGCCTTTTACTTCGGAAGTTACGAAAAATCTTCATTTGTGGGCGTGGCAGTGGGCGGGCCACATTCATTTTTTCCTACACCTTTCATTCGCCTTGATGAACCTATGTTGCGAATTTGAAGCTTCTACGCCTTTTACTTCGGCAGTTACGAAAATTATCTATTTGTGGGCGTGGCAGTGGGCGGGATACATAAATTTTTGTTCCTACACCTTTCATTTGCCTTTGTCAACCTATATTGCGATTTTGAAGCTTCTACGCCTTTAAACTCGGAAGTTACAAAAAATCTTCATTTGTGGGCGTGGCAGTAGCCGAGCCACATAAAATTTTTTCCTACACCTTTCCTTCGCCTTGGTCAACCTATGTTGCGAATTTGAAGCTTCTACGCTTTTTACTTCGGAAGTTACGAAAAATCTCTATTTGTGGGCGTGGCAGTGGGCGGGCCTCATAACATTTTTTGCTACACCTTTCATTCGTCTTTGTCAACCTATGTTGCGAATTTGAAGCTTTTACGCCTTTTACTTCACAAGTTACGATAAGCCCTTATTTGTGGGCGTGGCTCACGGAGGGCGGCGTCCATTTTTTTCCAGGATATGTCCCTTTTCGTAGTTTACCAGTACACCAAATATCAATGAAATGTGTTGAGTGGTTCGCAAGTTACAAGCATTTTACTGAAAACACATTAAATTCATTTGTGGGCGTGGCAGTGAGCGGATGTCTTCCATTTTTAGTTAGGATCATACTCGGACCCCGATATACCTGTGTGCCACATTTCGACTTGATTGGTCTAGCCGTTTCGGAGGAGATCCGACCACGGACGGACGGACAGACGGACATGTCTAAATCGATTCAATTTTTGATCCTGATCAAGAATATATATATATATATATATATATATGTCTATATCTACGGAGCGTTATTCTGGCTGTTACAAGATACCGTAATATACGTTGCTTACGCTGGGTATAAAAACAAATAAGTACTTTGACTTACTTTCGCTACTTGAACGCATACGCTTATTACAAGTAATCGGACTTACATGGTTGCATTTAAGTCAAACATTTCCTATATTTCTGTCGACCTGTCATCGAAATTTCAACTCTGATTTCCTTTCTTCAAAGTAGTGAGCTCGTTACTTCCTTTCAATTTACTTTAACAGCGTTGAGCCCTCAAAGTGCTAAGTTAGATAAGCAGAATATACTGGAACTGAAAAAGCATACGTGTAAAGGGTTTTCCATCGCAAATGAGATAGTCTCGAAAATGCGAATTTTCATACATAAAGATGTTTTAAAGTATCGATATTTTTCACACCGATATTACATCCGCAGCCCCCGGAGTACAGACGATGATTTTAAATATGTTTTAATTATGTACGAATTGACGTATACTTTGATAGCGCAAAAAAATTATAAGCTACCTAAAATGCCCTTATATATTTGCAACAACCTACTAATCGGAATTATTCTGAAAACGTTCAGTCTGGCAGCACCACATATTTTTTTGTTTTGTTTGAATGCATTTATGCTTGTATGTGGCTGTGTAGTTTCTGAATTTAATAATTAATTGTTTTTGCGGGATATCGTCGGAAATAAGTGTCGCCTAAAAAAGTATAATATCTCGGCCGCATCAGCAAGTCATTTTACGTAAATATATGTATATTTCTTTCTTTTTGCAAAGGTTATTATACCCTTTTTTGCGACTTTCAATTTAGGTAACGCGGATTTTATAGCGGTTTTTCACTTTTTCTCGACTAGGTCCCCTGTCGCTATCGTTTCATAAAGAACTTCGTTCTAAAAAACCTCATATAATTGGGAGCACATGGTCATTGATACCCAGCACCCCAAAAAAATGTCTTTTGTACATTTATTTTCAAAACATTTAATCAATAAATAAATAAATAAATAAGACTGTTACACTATTTATATATTTTCATACCTTTGTAGAATTGACTCCGGGCACCGCACCATCCACGGCATTATTTTTTCCTTTTTAGCACGTTTTGCTCTTTCTAAACGTAACTGTACTGATTTTGGCGTGTATCGAAAAGCCCATAAGTCTTTTAATACATCTAGGGAAGAGACCTTGTAATTTATCATGTTGTTTAAGTTTCGCTGCAGCGTTTCGAATGGCATTTCCAATACAAATAAGCGTTTGTGTAAGTATTTGGTCACAACTTTTGGTTCTACTTTTAGCATGTGAGACATATAATAAACCCGATTTCCATATGGCACAGACTCAGATTTCATGGCGGTGACAAGTTTTCGTACCCGGGTGAAGCTGAGACGTACAAAAGGAAGAAAGTCATTGATATCGCGCATTTTTA
>CM035807.1:68119221-68165675 GCA_020466095.1 Chlorops oryzae
TTTCGGTTTGCAACCGTTACATTTTGAACAATTACGTTACTTTTTGAATAATTACCTTACAAAACTTTAAATGAACCAATGAAACTGATTCAATTATTTAAGTTTAGAGATATTAGCAAATAAATAAATATTTTAATATCAAATGTTAACCTGCAACCCATAAGATACTATCGAAGATGTATCGATAGTCGGACTATCGATAGGTTTGCAGCTGTGTTAATGCACAGTCTGACCATATTAGAAAGTGTTGTCGATAGGAACTTTCGAGAACAATGGGGCCAGAATATAAAGATAGGAGGCAAGATAAAATCCCATTCAATTATAAAACCGCTAGTATTTGCCACGCGGCATGCATAAAACGCGAATACTGTGTATCTTATTAAATAAAACATTTTATATATCAAATCCCTTTGGGAGCGAGGATGATTCCCCGCGAATTGGCAGCACTCATTTTTTGGTGGTACATGGTGGTACTTCGGGCTCGTACGAAAAATGGCTACTGCTGAGCACCACTGGCCTAAGCAGCTTTGCATTTTTATAAGAAAATTTTTGGAATTCTTTCAAGTGCTGCCACCTTATTAAGAATTTAAGCTTTTGTTATAGAAATAAATAAATTAACCCAGCCGGACTTTATCCCATGCATGAAAAAATCATTAATGCAGAAGTAGTGAAGCATTTATTTCAAAAGAGGCCAATTGGTGATTTTTCAAATGATCTTCTAGTGAAAATATTACGGAACCAAGAGCGCGTTGCAACAGACTCTTCTTAAAATGAAATTTTCATTTGAAATAGGGTTGTAGGTATATCTTATGAAATTGTCATGACAAGATGCTTTTCAATTTGTATGCTACAACTCTCAAAAGTTTTATAATTTTGTTGTACTTAAGATGTTTTAAGAATTTAAACTTTTAAGTCTTTACAAAGGCGATAATGTGTCACAGTCACGAAGTGACGAAATATGGCCATATCCACCAATTTTTTTAAAATATTCAATTTTGAAAATTGGTTTTCCTTCTCCTCTCAGATCCCCGCGGCACACAGTGTACGATTTGAATATGATAGCAGCACTAAATCCAAAATTTGTTTTGTTATTTTTCGTTTTTTTTAAATTTTGCAGTTTGGTAGAAAAGAACCTAGTTATTACAAAAATAAACAAAGCAACCTGAAAAAATTGTATATGGGGGAAAACACGTCAAGTGTACCAGGTGGAAAAATTTTTCTCTCCAATTTCGATGAAAGTTGGTGATGATGTTGTGCTATTAGAGTACAAAATTTGTGCAAAAGGAGGGTAGTCAAAACGAAGCGGTTGCTGAGATATAGGTCCTCAAAGTTTATGATTTTTTTCTAAATGACTTTTTTCGTTCAATGATTATGGGTAGAAGGTTTGGTAGATGTAAAAACGTTTTAATTGTCTTTTATGATAAATTGTCCGAAATTTCCAGAAAAAATATTTTGGCATTTTTAAAACGATAACTTATCGATAAAAAATCGATTTTAATTCTTAAATTATAATTTTTGCACAAATCGGCATTTTTAATATTTTTTTTAATAGACTATAAATAAAGCTTTTTTATTTACCTTTTCAACGATATGCATATGTTGATGGTGAATCAGTCATTTGTGGGTCAATTCGTCGTTTGTTTAATTTTTTTGTTTTAAAAATTCTTGGAAATATTTGTGAGGAATTTTGAAACGAAAAGTATCTAAGTTGAAGTTGTTCTCCGTCAACTGGAATAAAAGAATGGATCTTTTTAGTTCCTGGAATCGTTTTCGCTAATTGAAAGCGTGGTTTTTAATGGTTTAATGATTCTTCGTAATCGTGGATTGAACTGAAAAAATCTTTAGTCTCTTTACAATTCTCTCTAGCCCAGGAATAAAACGTCACACCATGAAAAGGACTTCGGCATACCCGCAGAGTGGCATTTTTATGCAACAGCACTTGGCAAAGGTCCATGCGATGGAATTGGAGGAAATTTAAAAAGACTTGCAAGACGAGCGAGTTTACAAGCCTCTTCAGAAAACCAAATTCTAAGTTTCGAGACGTTTTATTTCTGGGCTAGAGAGAATTGTAAAGAGACTAAAGATTTTTTCAGTTCAATCCACGATTACGAAGAATCATTAAACCATTAAAAACCACGCTTTCAATTAGCGAAAACGATTCCAGGAACTAAAAAGATCCATTCTTTTATTCCAGTTGACGGAGAACAACTTCAACTTAGATACTTTTCGTTTCAAAATTCCTCACAAATATTTCCAAGAATTTTTAAAACAAAAAAATTAAACAAACGACGAATTGACCCACAAATGACTGATTCACCATCAACATATGCATATCGTTGAAAAGGTAAATAAAAAAGCTTTATTTATAGTCTATTAAAAAAAATATTAAAAATGCCGATTTGTGCAAAAATTATAATTTAAGAATTAAAATCGATTTTTTATCGATAAGTTATCGTTTTAAAAATGCCAAAATATTTTTTCTGGAAATTTCGGACAATTTATCATAAAAGACAATTAAAACGTTTTTACATCTACCAAACCTTCTACCCATAATCATTGAACGAAAAAAGTCATTTAGAAAAAAATCATAAACTTTGAGGACCTATATCTCAGCAACCGCTTCGTTTTGACTACCCTCCTTTTGCACAAATTTTGTACTCTAATAGCACAACTTCATCACCAACTTTCATCGAAATCGGAGAGAAAAATTTTTCCACCTGGTACACTTGACGTGTTTTCCCCCATATGCTGATTGTTAGGGTATTCGGAATGTCAAATATGGATAACTGAAAACACGTGCGTATGAGTTGGGAAAAATTCATGATAGTTTAAACTGTGACTGTGTTCATAAAATAAAATATTTCGTGGTGCGCCTTTTTTATTTAAAAGAAGAACTATTGATAACTATTTATTTCAACATAAATCGAAGGAAAATCTTAATTTATATATATATTTCTTATTAAAGTCAATGAAGTTTTAATAAGTCAATTAAAAACACTTTATGATACTTTCAAGATTATATCTTCTAAACACGGGAGAGCACGGGGGCAAAACTATAATTAAAATAATTTCGATAGTGTTGACAACAGCTATTATAAAAAATATTTTGCCGTTTGCACCCCCGGAAGTTTTTGAAGCTTTTGTAAAATGAGCGCTGCGCTCACCCACCGCTATTTGTTTGATTTGTGGGTAATAACAGCAAATGAAAGCAAATGCGCTAAGCTTGTTGATGAAATATCTGGAAACTTTTGTAGTGGTTCAAGATGCACAATAGATTATGACAAACTTAAATTATATTGCAGGTGCTTGTGCGAAAATTTCGCTAACAGGTGGGCTAAGGCCTATCGAGTAAATTCAAGATTTATCTTGCACAACAGTGAATGGCTAGCATATAAAACCGAAACATCATCTTTTAATAATGTTTCAATCCCAAATAATAGTTCTGGGAGACCTGGAAAAAGCTTTTCTGATTGCTCACTGCGGAAAAAAAAGAAGGCAGTCAAATTTTCTGAGAGCATATGCGTAGAGCAACTGTTTATGGCAGCCGAAACAAAACTTCGATCATCAGGGAATCGTAACTCAGCAGAATTAGTAAAAGAATTATTTAAATCATCCCCAGAAGGAGGTACTTGCGTCAAAAGGTCTCGAAAAGTGGATGATGTATCTAAGAGCCTCTCTCCAGATCAAGCGCTCGCAATGATAACACTAGTTTACAGAATTTAAGACTTTCGCGAGAACAGAGACGAAATGATGGATTTTAGACTAAATTGGGGTCGCTGATCACGAAAATGTCAATGTTTCCAAAGAATAGTTTTTGAGATATGTGCAAAACACGTGTTTTTTCGTTACTTTTTGAGATTTTGCCAAATAAATCCAAAACAGCTCGCCTAAAAAATTTCTTCCAAATTGGTTGAAAAATAAAAAAAATATTAGAGACTTTCCACATATACTTATAGACGTCGGAGTACTAAAATCAACCGGTCCACTTCAACGTCACTGAAAGCAATAATCCAATTTTTACATAACATAAGGGCACTAAAATTTGAAAATCTCTTATAACTTCTTTATTTTTCAACCGATTTGGAAGAAATTTTTTGTATTTTTTTTATACGCTAAATTTATGTTTATTTTTAGGGCCAATGTTACCAAGCATATTTAAAAAAATTTTAAAATAAAAATCCGCTTTTGGTTTTTACCATTCCAATTTTAAAAAAAAATTTAAATCACCTCGGCACTGCGTTTAAATATGATATAAAATTTGAGTTCGATTTTCAAAAACCAGCTGTTTGGAAAAATTCAAAGAAATAATTTTCAAAAAAAATTCAGTTTTGGAAATAACACAATACGTTAGATGGGACTAAAAGCTTTGGAGTCACAGGGTAGCAATTTGGAGTACGAAACAATCGTTAAAATGGCTCTTTATAGAATCCGTTTTTAAAAATAACGATCTAATCAGCTGTCAAATGTACTCACAGCTCTGGAAGTAGACGGTGCTGCCGTAAATTTCGATGCTAAAAAAAATTGCGATATTGAAAATGAACTTTATTTTAAAAAATTTTTAATTTTAATTTAAATTTTTTTTTTAATATGCTTTTTAATATTGGCCCTTAGTTACCGCAAGAAAATTTAAAATTTTTTTTAGTACTTAAAAGTTAAAATGAAATTTTGAAAATTAAAAAAAAAAACCCAAACAAGTCAACTTTTTTCAAGTTCAAATACCTATAGCTCAAAAACTAAGACACCCATTGTACCAAATGATATATCGTTGCAAAGAAGAAAGTCTTCTGCTTCATACTGAAAAAAATTTTATTCAATTTGGGCGAGCCGTTTTGGAGTTATTTTGCAATATCTCGTAAAGTAACCAAAAAATACGTTTTTTGCGCATATCTCAAAAACTATTCTTTGGGGGAAAAAAACGGATGACATTTTCGTGATCGGCGACCCCAATTTAGTCTAAAAACCATCATTTCGTCTCTGTTCTTTCTTTTTTGTAAACTAGTGTAATAGACACTGATTTATCTGTGCATCAATATAATTTACTAAGCAGCATTCCAAGCCCACAAGCCCAAAACTTTATCCTTGTTACGACACACAGTGTAACGATCCCATTTAAGTTAGCGACAAAACTAGAAGGAGTGCTCGCAGAATATTGAAATTTAGTACCGGGCATTATTCTGACCCAATTAAGAAATATGTTCAATTTCATCGAAATCGGTCACGCCCACCACCCACCCCCCATACAACCCAAAAGGTTTTTTCGCAATAAAACATGTTTGGGGCTAGAAAAATAATTGAAATTCAGCATGAGGATTACTTACGGTCAAACAGAGATATCTGAGAATTTTCATCAAAATTGCCCGCGCCCACCACCCACTCCCCATACAACCCGAAATGAACATTACACATAACTTTTTTCGCTTTGACCAGAATTTATTCAAACTTAGCAAGAGTTTTAAAATTAACAAGAAGAAGAGATCTTGAAAGTTTCATTAAAATCAGACGCGCCCATCACCCACCCTCCATACAACTTGAAATATTCTTGAAAGTAAAAAGGCAATATTATGTGATGAAAAATATTTTAGATTATAAAATTTGGTGCGAAGCTTCAAAATAAGAAAACTAAAAAAATTATATAGTTTCGTAGAAATTATTTACGTTAACCGCCCACCACCCACTTCCAATGCAATCAATATTGAATTTTTCGTACGAAATTTGTTGCTGTGGTCATAACATTATAAAATATTGTACATAGGCTATAAAAAAATATTAAATAAACAAAATAAAATTGAGATTTTGTTGAAAAAAATTATTTATACGAAGAATTCAAATCAAATTAAAATAATTTAGAATTAAAAATCAGAAGCTGTTTAATGTAGGTAAAAAATATTTAACAACAAAATAACAAATAAAATGTTAAAAAAATTAAGAGTTGTAGCTTAATTTCGACTCCATATTCCAAAAACGTATTATGGGACACGTATTTTGATTTTTTATATATTGGAGAAATCTCACCTTTTTAAAAGGGTTGATAAGGTATGTGGAGGAGAGTTGAGGAAAAAAACGGTCGCAGCTTAGTTTGAACTTTAAATTCTTGTTCAGCACACAAAAAATGTGAGTTGGGATATTAATTTTTTTTATTAATTTAATGCATTCGTTAAAATTATACTTTTGGTGGGTTTTGGGGGGATCTGGGACAAAAACTGAGGGTTGTGGAGAAAATCTGACTACAGATTCGTGGTCAGCACCCCAAAAAGCATAGGGTCACCCTTCTGTAACAGGCCTTTTTTATGTGCCGGTGCATTAAAGAGTCTTGTAATAGACCACGCGCATTTTGAGCAATTTGTAAAAAAGCCCTTTTGAACAATGGATATAAAAAACAATGTTGCAAGTTTGTGTAGCCATTTTTTTTTTTGATTCTGATAAAACACTCTTCCATCTAACTAAAGTAATAAGAAATTTTGCAGACATATGCGGACATTTTTTTTTTTTTTTAGTCTATCAAAGTTTTATAATAAATCACTGCAAAAGGTAATATAAAGGCTTTCTCTTTATTGCTGCCTAAGGTACTAAATCTTAAAATAATCTCACTGTATGGGACTGGTTATTTTGTACACATATAATATCTTAGTTTAAACAAAAAAAAAAATTATGAGAATCGAAGCAATATTTAAAAAGTTATATAAAATCAAGTAAGCTACTCAAAAAAGGTAGTTTTTACCACACAACCACCATGCTCCTGACGTGTAACTTCAGTGTCCTGTATTTCAAAAAGTTCGCAATTTTTTACAAAACCCTTTCAAATATCCCTTAATTAGACTATTCACTATAAAACTACATCATTATTTTAACAAATTTAACAATTTGATTTTTTGGGGTTTGTAGCCTACGTTACACTGTGCGACATGGTGCGAGCTGTAAGACAATTATGCTACCCGGAACACATACATATTAATTATTAGAAATTAATTTACAATCACTAATTGATCACACTATTAGAAGACTTTGTGCATCGCAAGCAGAATTATTGTTATCTAAGGACTGTTCCAGAAATAACTGTCCTTTTGTTTTTAGGCTATTTATAAAAAAGTGTTAACTCTATAGCAACATATTTGGTACCTATATAAAGTATAAATATTGCATATTAAAAAAAAAATACTCATTCGTAAAATAAAAGAGCTAGTGAAAAGATGTCGTCTCAACAAGAAGAAAAGCGGAAAGCAATTATTTACAAACACCTGGAAAATCCAAACACCACGTACAAAAAGATCGCTAAGGAAGTTGGCGTGTGCGTAAAAACTGTCGGTAGGAGCATAAAACGATACAGACAGCTTACGCCTTTATCAAAAACACCAGGATCAGGGAGAAAAAGTGGTCCAGAGAACCAAGCGGTGGCCCAGAACGTTAAGCGGCTGTTTACTCAGAATCCAGGCACTTCGGTTCGTGATATGGCAGCAAAAGCGGGAACATGGAAGTAAAGTGTTCAACGGATTAAAAAAATTTACAACCTAAGGAGCTATAAAGTACAAAAAGTACCTGATAGGTCAGAAGAAAAGGACGCCGAAGCCAAGAGGAGGGCTCGAAAACTGTATCGCGATTACCTGCCCAAATTTGATTGCGTGATCATGGACGATGAAACGTATTGCAAAGCGGATTTCAAGCAGTTACCTGGACACGGATATTATACTGCGGTTAGAAGGGGTGGAGCATCCTCTAAATTTACCACCGAAAAACATACTAAATTTCCAAAGAAATACATGGTGTGGCAGGCCATTTGCAAATGTGGCCTTCGAAGTAAAGAATTTGTGACGGATCGCACAATCAACACCGAAATTTACATCAGAGAGTGTCTGGACCGGCGTTTGCTGCCTTTTATACGTCAACACCAAGGTTCAGTACTATTTTGGCCTGACCTAGCAACATCTCACTACGCCCAGAGAACGATGGATTGGTACCACGCCAATAATGTCACTGTGGTACCAAGAGAAGCAAATCGTCCGAAATGCCCCGAACTTCGTCCAATCGAAAAATATTGGGCTTTAATGAAAAGGAACCTTAAGAAGACCAAACAAACTTCCAAGAACATCGAAATATTTTGACATAAATGGCGTCGGGCATACACTAAGGTGAACGAAAGGTCGGTAAAAAACCTAATGGAGGACCTTAATAAAAAACTGTATAATTTTTTTTAAGTGTATTTTTTTCAGTGTAATTAAAATTTTTATTTATTTTGTAATGTTCACTTAATAATAAACTGAAAGAATTTTTAAAAAAACATCATTGGTTTTTTTGCAATAAAAAAAAAAAAACAAAAGGACAGTTATTTCTGGGACAGTCTTTAGTTCAGGAAATTGTCGGGAAATGGAAAATGTATTCAAATGGGGATGTGATGTCGCCTGTAGGTGGTTCATCATCAAAATAAAATGCATCTATTATATTTTATATGTTTTTTTGTCACCAAAACATTGTTTATGTCATCCTAGTGCAAAATTAAACAGCATACAAACACAGTTGAGACATGGGAATCGAAGGTTAAATCCGTCACTGTGTATCAATTAATTCTTCTTTCACATTGTGCACACGTTTATTTAATCAAAATATCTTTTTCACAATTATTTCTTTCTATTTTCTTTTTACGGCAGATCGGAAATCATTTATACGAATCAAAAGCTTACAGGTTCGGTGATGAGCCATACAGCCACGCGCTACTCAATTTTTCAAAACGTAACTTCTGGTTACGTAAATTTATGTTGAGCTTTGATATTCGAACTTTTTACGCGAATGGGATTATATTCCTTTCACCGGGCTCTAAAAGTAAGCCCAAGCATTTCGTGTGTCTTGTTCTAAAGGATGGAAATCTAGTATTGATTGTTCGAGGACATCGAAAAGAAAAGATGAAACTTACCACCACACTAAATGATGGCAAATGGCATCATGTATATATATTTAATCATGAGGGCACAATAACCATGTCCGTTAACGTGGCGGAATCTAATCAAAATCTATCAGCTCAAATCAAAATTCCTAAACGGATTGCTGCTGCTAACATTATAATGGTAGGTGGCGTATCACCAAACATGGTAGGAAAGGTTTCCCCGGACATAATTTTCGAATTGGAGCGATTTAAAGGATGCCTAAGGAATTTTGAAATAGATAACACCACGCAAGACCTGGCGCAATCAAATAAGCATATGCACGTAGGTCAATGCTACCCAGAAGTTGAACGGGGTGCTTATTTTCCTGGTGACGCATACGCTATATACAGTGAGTATTTCTCCTCTATTTTTTTTTTTTTTTATTTTCATTGAAAGGAGTTTCAAAATTTTTTTTACATTTCTTGACTTCAGGAGCATTTTTGGTATCAAAATATGGACATATGCATATATATGTTCACTAGCTGTCACCAAGGCTTGCTCTGCGAGCCTCCGCGCCAGCCTGCAAATCGCGTGCAGTTAATTCTCAAACAACATACATTGTTATTATTATTATTATTGTTAGCCTGTAATCACTCTCGCCCTCTCTGCACGTCTCTCCTTCTTCTCTTCTTCCACTTTCTCTTCTCTCTATCACCTTCCCCATTTCCCTGTCTTTCAACCTCTCTCTAACCTTCTCTCCTATTCACCCTATTCTCCCTCTCTCCCACTTTCCCACTCTCTCCATCTCTTTCTCAATATCCCTTACTCATACACTATCTTTATCTTTCCCTTTTACCCTCTCTCGCTCTCTTCCTCTCACCCGCACACCTTTTATGTCTCAAATTCTTCGTCCCTCTATCTTCCTTCATCGCTCTCTCAACAACTGCCTTCTTCTGTATCTAAAAAAATGAACCATGGCTCCTCCTAGGCTTTTTATACCCAGCATAAGCGGGGTATATTAGTTTTGTGCGAATCTTGTAACAGGGAGAATTAAGCTCCGGAGATATAGACATTTATAAAAAGAAATGATCAGGATCAAAAACTTAATCGATTAAGACATGTCCGTCTGTCCGTCCGTCCGTCTGTCCGTCTGTCTTTTTGTGCGTCTGTCTGTCCGTCCGTGGTCGGATCTCCTCCGAAACGGCTGGACCAATCAAGTCGAAATTTTCCACACAGGTATATCGGGATCCGAGTATGATCCTAAGTAAAAATTGGAGACATCCGCCCACTGCCAATCCCACAAATGAATATTTGAGTGTGGAAGTGATATGTCGACATTTAAGCTCATTAATTTCAATTCGCCTTTTAAATAGCCAGTCTTGTATTTCGCCGCGGTAGTTTTGGAGCTTAGAAGATGCGATACTTATGTATATCCTTGTGTCGAATTAACATCGCTGTATCGTCAGCTAATGTTGAAATTGATGCTCGATCGCTATTAAGAATATCTGCTGTATACGAAAGACAAAGAAAAGGTTCAACAACACCTTCTTGAGGGGCCCGTATTAATTTCAAAACTTTTTATTGTAAACGAGTTATGTTCTACTAAGAACGCTCCATGTTTTAAGTTCACTGAGCGAAAACTACGATTGTGTAATTTACAATGACTCGTAGTATACTACGACCGTAGTTATTTTACAGCAAAACTGTAGTACGGACTTATTCAAGCATGACTTTAACAGTCATGCGTATTCTTCAGGAGCGAATTTCACTGCGCACGTATTTAAAAAAAAACTTTTATCAAAAAACGCGAAAATAGTTTTTATTTGATTTTAAATAACATATTTAGTCCACGCGAATAAGATTTCTCCGTGGCATTCGGGTAGCGCATTCGTCCAGCAATCCGAAGGGCTTGAGTTCAAATCCTACAGCAGGCAAATGAAATGTCCCAAATGTTGCAAATTTTATGCTCTCCGAATTTAAACATTCCGAAGCGAGGAGATAAGTATCATAGACTTTTCCAATCACTTTTACACATCTACTTTGTTCGGGCATTGCCGCTTTGGGTAAGCCTTCCCTATGCCTCTCATGAGCAAGCAGAAAGTGAGGTGTTCAAAAAAGTTTTGGTTTTGTGTAATGTTTTTGCTTTTGCTTTCACATTTTACTTCAATCCTGAAAATATGCTACTTTTTGATAAAGAACAATTGCTTTTCTTTGAACACATCACTTTTTCCCTGCTCAATGGCTGCCAAGAGAAGTAATTCCTATTGGGAATGCTTGGGATACTTCAAATGATGCATCGCTTAGTAGAGGACTTCCACTTATTTGCAGCTGGGGTGTGCAAAAGGGGAATTTTTCAAGTATCAGCAAAGCTATGAAAGGAAAAAAGGGCAGTTAGAATGAGAAATGTATGTGGTGCCGTGACATAAGACCTATGGACTTAAAGGCCCACGGGCCTTAAGTCCGAAGCTATGGCGGACTTAAGGCCAAAAATTGGGTTTGGCCTTATGTCCGAAAACAAGAAAGACATAAGCCTGACGGGCTTTAAGTCCGCTTAAAGAAAAAATTTTTATTTTTTTTATATCGCACCGCCCATTACTTCAAATATGTCATAACTCAAAACACGATTTTTGAAATGCTGATGAAGAAACTTTCGGCGTGTCATGCCTGACATTGTGTAAAAATTTCGTATTAATACTTACTATACTCTCTGTGTGGGAAAATAATAATTTCTTCTCTTTTCACCCAAGTGCGAATGAATTGAAAACTTGAATCGCCTTTTTTTTCAAAATTGATTTTTTTGAAATATGAGATTCCTAAAGTAAATGAGCGATATTTAAAAAAGTATTTCTACTGCATTGTAGACCGAATTTTAGAATAATGGACACATCTTTCCAAATAAAATAAAAAATAAGACCATATGGCCTTACTTACAGCGAATAAGTAAAAGAGGTAATAATTTTATCAAAAATGAGGTATTTGTATTTCACAAAGCCTTAACTGCATATGAAAATTTTGGCATATATAGGGTATTCCGTAGCTGAGTGCTTTTCTCTATATGGTTGATAGTGAAGGTCATTCGTCTTCTTCTTGCGTTTAACTTTCCCCGTCTATCCCGGGGTTTGCAAAACGCGACCAGTTCCTCCATTTTGTTCTGTCAGTTGCATCATCCGAGGTAGGTCCTACAGCCTCTAGGTCCCAATTTATTGTGTCCATCCAGCGCTGTTTCGGACGCCCCCGTTTTCTGTAATCTTGAATTTTCAGTGCGTAGCCTTTCTTTGCCAAAGTCTTCCCATTTGCTCTCAGGACGTGTCCATACCAGCGTAGCCTTGCTTCCCGCATTTTCCAAATAATTGGCGCAACTCCATAGCGTCTACGGATGTCTACGTTTGGAACATGATCAAGACGAGTGAGTCCGGATATCCAGTGAAGCATCTTTGTTTCCATAGCACTAACCTTTCTTTTTGCTACTTTTGTTGCTGGTAGACATTCGGTACTATAAAGAGCGACTGGCCTGATGACTGTCGGTAAATTTTGGATTTTGCGCGGTCTAAATTCATTTTGAAAATGAATTAAGACCGCCGCCCAAAAATGTTTTTGCAGCGCGGTCTAAATTCATTTTGGCAATGAATTAAGACCGCCGTCGAAAAGAGTTTTTTGGGTCGCGGTCTAAAATCGTTTTGGAAATGAAATAACACCGCCGCACATTGTAACTTCCCCATACATTGCACGGATATTTCTTACATTGTTATTAAAAAATTTTAAAAAAAATGGTCCATATCCCACCATTGGTGGTGGTGCGTTTTTATATTCAGCTTCTTCTATGAACGACTGACTTTATTGTTCTCTTACTATCGTACATTCTGTCTAGGGTTGCCATCACAACATCCCCTTTTCTTACGTAAATACCATATAGCAATATAGCATTTTATAATTCTATCGTTTAGCGCTATAATACTTATGAGATAATTTTAATTCATTTGATATTCTCTTTTTTTTTTTTTTTTTTTTTTTTTTTTTTTTTTTTTTAGTATATATATACATAACAAGGTGTTGAGCAAGACTACTTAGTGATAGTAATCGGGTGACTTGCGTGTTCTCGTTGGTAGGGTTCTGGTTTGAGCGGCGAAGGGACGTCGTGGCTGGTCGTGGTTACTGTGTGCGACTTCCGTTGAGTTTTGTCTTTTCGTCTTAAATGGACTTCCTTCGGCCAAAGGGGGACTTACTGTATGTGGTTCGTCATTTGCGTGCCGTTCTTCGTTTCCTTGGTGTTTCTGGTCTGGCCTTAGTCTTAGGTGAACTCGGCTTCGCCTTTGTCTTTCGTTAGAATTGTGAATGAGTTTGGTTTGATCTCGTTTTTTATTCTCGCATTTTCCCATTTGTCGCTGTTTGGATCGATTTTCGCCATTACTTTGTCTCCTGTTTTTAAAACGGGTAGGTTCCGCGAATGTTTGTCGTACTGTCGTTTTGCTTCGAGCCTGGGTATTTTTATTCTTTCCTTAATTTGCTTTGGAACCCTTGGATAGTATTCTGACGGCCGACAGGGGACGGTGCACCGTGTTGCACGACAAAACATCCGTTTTGCTGGCGATAGATTGGTCTTGTTGGGTGTATTCCTCAAAATTTGAAGTGCTTTGAGGAAATCTGTTTTTGAGTCCGCTGACTTTTTTATGAGGGTTTTTGCGATTTTGACAGCTGATTCCGCCTTGCCGTTGCCTTGTTGATGGTGTGGGCTTGAATGTAGAAGGGTAAATTCCCATTCTTTGGAAAAGTTTTTGAATTCGTCGGATGTGAACATCGTTGCACCGTCGGTAACGCACTCGACAGGTGTTCCATAGCGCGCAAAATTTCTTTTGCATATCGTGATTGCTGCTTTTTATGTGAGGTCGCGCATCTCATCTATTTCGAAAAAGTCGGAAAAGTGGTCGGTTGTAATGAGATAGCATGTTTTTTTGGCGTTAGTCTTTATTTCGAACGCATCCATAGAGATTCGTTGGAAAGGGTATTCTGGTATATGATGTGGTATCATCAGTCGATTTTGTTGGTTTGGAGCGTACTTTAAGCATGTTTCACAATTCTTTATACGATTTGACAGATGATCATTGATTCCGGGCCAGTATACGGTATCTCTAGCTATTTTTAGAGAGTATTCGATACCTTGATGATTGGTGTGTAGCCGTTCGATAATTTCATTTCGCATCTGTAATGGGATAAGCAAACGGTTAGATTTTAGAATAACTCCGTCGCGAATCGATAAGTCGTCGCGTATAGTCCAGAACACTTTGAGCTCGTTCGGTAATTGTTTTTGTTCATTTGGCCAACCGCTTCTAATAGTTCTCATGAGTTTTGTGAGTGTACTATCATTTTTTGTGGCGTTTTTTATACGATTCAGACGCTCGTCGCTTATTTTGATATCCTTGACTGGGTTAATTTGCTCGATACGATTGAAAAAGTTGTCTTCGTGTTGTTCGAGACTATAAATCTCGTATTGGCGCTCGATTTCACTTGCGTTTATAGGCGCTCTTGAGAGAAAATCTGCTATGTGCATTTCTTTTCCTTTTACATATTTTATTGTGAAGTTATATCTTTGGAGAAGAAGAATCATTACCTGTAACCTCTTCGGCATGTCTGTTAGTTGATTTCTTTGAAATATTCGGATCAAGGGCTGGTGATCGGTTTCTATTGTTATATCATTTTTTCCGCATATATATTGGTCGAAACGCCGACATGCGAAAAGGATGCTGAGAAGCTCTTTCTCGATTTGTGCGTAGTTTCGCTGGGTCTTCGTTAATACTTTTGAGGCGTATACTACTGGTGAGTTTTCTTGCATTAGACATGCTCCTAGCGCTTGGTCTGAGGCGTCTGCCTGAATCGTTATCGGTTTGTTTGTGTCGAAATATTTCAAAACTGGCGCTATTAGATCTGCCTTAAGGGTGTCGAATTCGCTTTGGTGTTGTGTTGTCCACGACCATTCGACACCGTCTAATGTTAATTTTCGCAAATTTTTTGTTTTATCCGAAAGGTTTGGGATGAATTTCGATAAGTATGTTATCATACCGAGGAATCGAGATAGGCTTTGCGGCTCTTTTGGGGTTTGCATGTTCTTAATGGCACTGATTTTTGTGCTGTCTGCTTTCAGTCCGTCTTTTGATAATATATATCCGAAAAATTTAAGCTCGGTTTTGCAAAGGTTCATTTTCTCTTTGTTTAACTTGCAATTTTTTTCTCTTAATCGTTGAAAAAGATTTCGCATATTTTGGTTGTGGTCAGTAAATGCTTCTTCAATAGTTTTGCCTTTTCCGTAGATCAGAATATCATCGGCGATGACGGTTACGCCCTTGAGGTTATATATGATCTCGTTCTGCTTCATTTGGTAGATTTCCATGGCGGGTTTTATACCAAAAGGCATCCTCTTAAATCTATATTTACCGTATGGAGTGTAAAACGTAGTGAGTTTGCTACTTTTCTTGTCTAACTTGATCTGCCAAAAGCCTTTTCTTGCATCTACGGTTGAAAATATTTTCGCTTCGTTGAGGTCTGGCAGAATTTCGTCTATCGTTTGGATATGGTATTTTACGTCCTTCAATGCTTTATTGAGTTCGCAAGGGTCTAGACATATTCGACATTTATTGTTCTTTTTAACAAAGAGAATGTTACTTACTCTATCTGTATGCCCGTTTTCTTTGCATATTACGTTCATTTTTTCCATTTCATCTAGTTGCTGCCTTAGATCCTTATTTAGAGCCATTGCAATGCGGCGCGGTTTTTGTATGACCGGTGCTATGTTTTCGTCGAGTTCCAGTTTGACTTCACCCTCGAATTTGCCCAAACCTTCGAAAACATCTTTGAAATCTTTTAAAATCTGTTTTTCTTCGCTATGCATTTATATATGGCCTGTTCGAGTGTAATTTCGTCGTTTGACCATAGTTGCTCACGTAGGGAATTTGATTTGACTGAGTATATAATTTTGTCCAGCAATAAATCGTCTTCCAGTTCGCCAAACCTGCAATGTTTTACTAGGCCTCTTAAACGATTTATGTACTCGTCGATTGGTTCGTCGTCTTCTTGTTTTGCTAGATTGAATACCGCTCTTTGATACCGTTTATTTATTGTCGGTGTTAGGTGCTTCTCAATTGTTTCCAGAATTCTCTCCGCACTCGCATTGTTTTTTAAAAAATTTGAAGTTGGCTATCGAGTCTCCCTCCACCGTTTCCAAGGCATTTGGAAGGGGTATTGATGCTGCAGCGCTCCACGTTTCTTGTCTCGATGGTTCGACCTTTGGCGTTTGAGACGTGCGGGCATTTTTTTAGTAATGTTGCTACTTGTTGTCTTAAGGTTTCTACCTCTTTCTTTATGTCTTCGTTGGACATATTTATTTCATTTATAATTTAGTTATATTAATAAAAACTTTTTTTTTTTTTTCTTTCACAGAGTCCGAACACTCTGACACCATATTATGATGGCACGAGTGTCTATCAACGACTGACTTTATTTTTCTCTTATTATCGTACATTCTGTCTAGGGTTGCCATCACAACACAGGGAATATTATGTATATTATATTATAATATTATATTTTGTGTGAATCTTGTCACACCTAAAACTAAGCTCTATATAATATATATATATATATATATATGATATATAATATATATATATATATTCTTGATCAGGATCGAAAGCGGAGTCGATTTATACATGTCCGTCCGTCAGTTCGTCAGTTCGTCTGTGGTCGGATCTCCTCCCAAACGCCTGCACCAATCATGTCTAAATTTGGCACATAGATATATTGGGCTCTAGGTGTGATCCTAAGAAAAAATGGGAGTCGTCCGCTCACTGCAAAGTCTACAAAAAAAACACATCTAGTGTTGCCGCCGACAAGTAAGAAAGCTAAAGTCGGTCAAGCCCGACTTTGAAATACCCAGCGTCCCGACATTATTGGCGCACTATGTTTTGCTTTTCTATTTTTGGGCGTGTCAGTGGGCGGGCCACATAAATTATTCCCCACACCTTTAATTCGCCTTGGTGAACCAATGTTGCGAATTTGAAGCTTCTACGCATTTTACTTCGGAAGTTAGGAAAAGTCTTCATTTGTGGGCGTGGCAGTGAGCGGGCCACATAAAATTTTGTTCCTACAGCTTTCATTTGCCTAGGTGAACCTATGTTGCGAATTTGAAGCTTCTACGCCTTTTACTTTGGAAGTTACGAAAATTCTCCATTTGTGGGCGTGGCAATGGGCGGGATACATAAATTTTTGTTCCTACACCTTTCATTTGCCTTGGTCAACCTATGTTGCGATTATGAAGCTTCTACGCCTTTTACCTCGGAAGTTACGAAAAATCTTCATTTTTGGGCGTGGAAGTGGGCGTGGCAGTGGGCGGGCCACATAAATTTTTGTTCCTACACCTTTCATTTGCCTTGGTCAACCTATGTTGCGATTTTGAAGCTTCTACGCCTTTTACCTCGGAAGTTACGAAAAATCTTCATTTTTGGGCGTGAAAGTGGGCGTGGCAGTGGGCGGGCCACATAAATTTTTGTTCCTACACCTTTCATTTGCCTTGGTCAACCTATGTTGCGATTTTGAAGCTTCTACGCCTTTTACCTCGGAAGTTACGAAAAATCTTCAATTGTGGGCGTGGCAGTGGGCGGTCCACAAAAACTTTTTTCCTATACCTTACATTCGCCTTGGTGAACCTATGTTGCGAATTTGAAGCTTCTAGGCATTTTACTTCGGAAGTTAGGAAAAGTCTTCATTTGTGGGCGTGGCAGTGAGCGGGCCACATAAAATTTTGTTCCTACACCTTTCATTTGCCTAGGTGAACCTATGTTGCGAATTTGAAGCTTCTACGCCTTTTACTTCCGAAGTTACGAAAAATCTTCATTTGTGGGCGTGGTAGTGGGCGGGAGACATAAAATTTTTTCCTACACCTTTAATTTGCCTTGTTGAACCTATGTTGCGAATTTGAAGCTTCTACGCCTTTTACTTTGGAAGTTACGAAAATTCTCCATTTGTGGGCGTGGCAGTGGGCGGGATACATAAATTTTTGTTCCTACACCTTTCATTTGCCTTGGTCAACCTATGTTGCGATTGTGAAGATTCTACGCCTTTTACCTCGGAAGTTACGAAAAATCTTTATTTGTGGGCGTGGCAGTGGGCGGTCCACAAAAACTTTTTTCCTATACCTTACATTCGCCTTGGTCAACCTATGTTACGAATTTGAAGCTTCTACGCCTTTTACTTCAAAAGTTACGATAAACCCTTATTTATGGGCTTATTTGTGGGCGTGGCTCGAAGAGGGATATGTCCCTTTTTTTAGCTTACCAGTACACCAAATATTAGTGGAATGTGTTGAGTGGTTCGCAAGATACAAGCATTTTACTGAAAACAAAATAGATTTATTTGTGGGCGTAGCAGTGGGCGGATGTCTCCCATTTTTACTTAGGATCATACTCGGACCCCGATATACATGTGTACCAAATTTCGACTTCATTGGTGCAGCCGTTTCGGAGGAGATCCGACCACGGACGGACGGACAGACGGACAGACGGACGGACGGACGGACAGACGGACATGTCTAAATCGATTCAGTTTTTGATCCTGATCATTTCTATATACATTTTTCCATATCTCCGGAGCTTAATTCTCCCTGTTACAAGATTTGCACAAAACTAATATACCCCGCTTACGCTGGGTATAAAAAGAACGAGCTTTTATTTTCAAAAATGGAAATCTGCCACGCCCACAAATGAATATAATGTGTTTTCAGTAAAATGGTTGTAACTTGCGAACCACTCCACACATTCCATTGATATTTGGTGTACTGGTAAACTAGGAAAAGGGACATATCCTGGAAAAAAACGGACGCCGTCCTCCTCGAGCCACGCCCACAAATAAGGGCTTATCGTAACTTCCGAAATAAAAGGCGTAGAAGCTTCAAATTCGCAACATAGGTTCACCAAGGCGAATGAAAGGTGTAGGGAAATAATTTATTTTGCCCTCCCACTGCCACGCCCACAAATAGAGAAGCAAAACATAGTGCGCTCATAATGTCGGGACGCTGGGTATTTCAAAGTCGGGCTTGACCGATTTTCTTACTTGTTTTTTACTGCAGTGAAAGATTTAAGGGAGGTAGCAGCTAAGCGAGGGTCGGATAATCGAGATTCCACTGTTACTGCTAAATCTGACTGCGATTTCAAAATTCCATACAGGAAATGCGACCTGTCTATCACTGGTTCGTGAGGCACCACTGAAAAATTTCGAGGCTAGTATTAAACTTACATAGTAGTGGTATTCAAGCAACAGTGCAAACGCAGGGTGCAATATTTGCACTTGTCAAATTGCGTCCAAAAAAAGCAGTGCAAATATTGCACACTGCAATTTGCACTGTTGCTTGAATACCACAAGTATGTTTTTAAAATTTTGAGCTTCAATTCGAAAACAATTTTTAAAAAAATTAAATGAGGCTAAATTGTTTAGATTTTGCTCTGAAATCTTTATCTCCCGTTTTGCACTGACAAACCATTTTTATACCCAGCGTAAGCGGGGTATATCAGTTTTGTGCAAATCTTGTAACAGGGAGAATTAAGCTCCGGAGATATAGAAAAATATATATAGAAATGATCAGGATCGAAAACTGAATCGATTTAGACATGTCCGTCTGTCCGTCTGACCGTCTGACCGTCTGTCCGTCTGTCCGTCCGTCCGTGGTCGGATCTCCTCCGAAACGGCTGAACCAATGAAGTCGAAATTTGGCACACATGTATATCGGGGTCCGAGTATGATCCTAAGTAAAAATAGGAGACATCCGCCCACTGCCACGCCCACAAATGAATTTATTGTGTTTTCAATAAAATGCTTGTAACTTGCGAACCACTCAACACATTCCATTGATATTTGGTGTGCTGGTAAACTACGAAAAGGGACATATCCTGGCAAAAAATGGACGCCGCCCTCCTCGAGCCACGCCCACAAATAAGCCCAAAAATAAGGGCTTATCGTAACCTGTGAAGTAAACGGCGTAGAAGCTTTAAATTCGCAGCATAGGTTGACCAAGGCAAATGAAAGGTGTAGGAACAAAAATTTATGTAGCGCGCCCACTGCCACGCCCACAAATAGAGAATTTTCATAACTTCCGAAGTAAAAGTTGTAGAAGCTTCAAATTCGCAACATAGGCTCACCAAGGCGAATGAAAGGGGTAGGAAAATTTTTTTTATGGCCCGCCCACTGCCACGCCCACAAATGAAGATTTTTCGTAACTTCCGAAGTAAAAGGCGTAGAAGCTTCGAATTCGCAACATAGGTTCACCAAGGCGAATGAAAGGTGTAGGAAAAATTTTTTTGTGGCCCGCCCACTGCCACGCGCACAAATAAAGATTTTTCGTAACTTCCGAAGTAAAAGGCGTAGAAGCTTCAAATTCGCAACATAGGTTCACCAAGGCGAATGAAAGGTGTAGGAAAATTTTTTTTTTAGCCCGCCCACTGCCACGCCCACAAATAAAGATTTTTCGTAACTTCCGAAGTAAAAAGCGTCGAAGCTTCAAATTCTCAACATAGGTTCACCAAGGCGAATGAAAGGTGTAGGAAAAAATTTTATATGGCCCGCCCACTGCCACGCCCACAAATGAAGATTTTTCGCAACTTCCGAAGTAAAAGGCGTAGAAGCTTCAAATTCGCAACATAGGTTCACCAAGGCGAATGAAAGATGTAGGGAAATAATTTATGTTGCCCTCCAAGCAAAACATAGTGCGCTCATAATGTCGGGACGCTGGGTATTTCAAAGTCGGGCTTGACCGACTTTAGCTTTCTTACTTGTTATTTGTTATTTTGTTATTATTATTAAAAAGTTTTTTAAATTTCTTTACAAATCGCTACCTACTTCAATTTTTGAAAAAATAAAATTGTATTCGAAAAATTGCATTAAAAGCAGGGTTCGAAAGGCTGGCTGCCAAACAGATGAAGCACTAAAAAACAGCTGTTGGCTGACTATCAAACTGCCATTTTTCAAAAAACGTAGCTGTGGCTGTAGCTGCAGCTGTGTAAATTTCAACAGCTCAGCCGTTTGTTTAAATTTTAAGGCTGAGGCTGCGCTGTGGGTGCGTAAAACGAACAGCAGCTGAGTCAAACGGGGGAAGGGAAACAGTGTTGTCATTTGAACGAGTTTTTCGCTATATCAGGTGTAATTCTAAACTTTGTAGCGCTCAATTAATATTTTCAGGTTGGCAAAAATCATGCAATGCATTTCTGGAAAGATTTCGCTAGTAAGTCTATCTTTGTAAGCGTTGTATAGTAAAAGCAACAATAATCCTAAAGAAATAAGATATTTCGAATGGTTTATTTTGTGTCATTGTAAAATGAGGGGAATTTTTAATATCCTTTGCTGAAAACTGAATTTTAGAAATGGCAGCACTGAAAGGAAAATAAATTAAATAACAATAATTGATTGGTATGCAAAATTCAAGCGTGGTGAAATGAGCACGGAGGACGGTGAACGCAGTGGACGCCCAAAAGAGGTGGTTACCGACGAAAACATCAAAAAAATTCACAAAATGATTTTGAATGCCCGTAAAATGAAGTTGATCGAGATAGCAGAGGCCTTAAAGATATCAAAGGAACGTGTTGGTCATATCATTCAGCAATATTTGGATATGAAAAAGCTCTGTGCAAAATGGGTGCCGCGCGAGCTCACATTTGACCAAAAACAACAACGTGTTGATGATTCTGAGCGGTGTTTGCAGTTGTTAACTCGCAATACACCCGAGTTTTTGCGTCGATATGTGACAATGGATGAAACATGGCTCTATCACTACACTCCTGAGTACAATCGACAGTCGGCTGAGTGGACAGCGATCGGTGAACCGTCTCCGAAGCGTGGAAAGACTCAAAAGTCCGCTGGCAAAAAAATGGCCTCTGTTTTTTGGGATGGGCATGGAATAATTTTTATCGATTATCTTGAGAAGGGAAAAACCATCAACAGTGACTATTATATGTCGTTATTGGAGCGTTTGAAGGTCGAAATCGCGGCAAAACGGCCCCATATGAAGAAGAAAAAAGTGTTGTTCCACCAAGACAACGCACCGTCTCCAGATCTGGCCCCCAGCGACTTTTTCTTGTTCTCAGACCTCAAAAGGATGATCGCAGGGAAAATTTGGCTGCAATAAAGAGGTGATCGCCGAAACTGAGGCCTATTTTGAGGCAAAACCGAAGGAGCACTACCAAAATGGTATCAAAATATTGAAAGGTCGTTATAATCGTTGTAGCGCTCTTGAAGGGAACTATGTTGAATAATAAAAACGAATTTTGACAAAAAAATGTGTTTTTCTTTGTTAGACCGGGGACTTATCAGCCAACCTGTTATAGTATGCTGAAATTGATAGAAAATTTTAGAAGTTATAAGGAGTTTTCCGACTCTACTCAAATTCAAAATACTTCAGGCACAAATCGTCGAACATGCATTCAAACCGCTGCACAGTGGGCCAGCAGACCGGGTTTCGTGGCCTTAAGTCTATTTAACCTTTTCAAAAAAATAATGATCAGGCTTGGCTAAGAATAGTTTAAGATCTATAAGCCTAAAATATTTCTTCACTCCATCACGTTTTGGCTTTCCTGTACAAACTCAAAGCCGAAAATCCTTAAAAATTTGGTTTTGATATTCTTGGCAAAATAAATTTTTTCCTCGAAATAAAATTGAATAAAATTATTGTTTTTTGGTTTTGGAATTAAGAAAAACTAGTTTTTTAATAATTAAGAAATTTTGAAGTATAATATTGTTCTGAAGAAAAAATATGTTAAATTTAAATTAAAATTTCCAAAAAAAGATTAGACTTCAGGAGCTTTGAAACGTAGAGTCCGCAAGACTCCACCACTTGTAAGGAAAAGAGTTATTTAATTAATACTTTCAGAGTAATATCTATAAAAAAAAGTTGGCTCAATTTTGCTCGAAATTCAAAAAACTGTTAATTTGAAGTAATAAAAAAAACCATTCGCCCATTTTTGAAGATCTACGTTTATATTTCCACATGTTCATATGTAATTACACGACAGTACTCCTAGTTGGTAATACCAATTAGTTATTTTCCATCACTTATGTAAATAGTACTTTATATTTCTCATTTACTTTAATTTTTTTTATTCAAATACTTTGTCAAAATTATCACTAATTCAAGCTTTCTTATGGGTTGTGTGTGTCTGCGAATTAAAAATGTTTAAACTGACGAAAAGAATAGTGATTGATGTTTTAACTACTAGCAATGGTGACACTAACCTATTTGCTCTAAATTTATTAAGGAAAATAAATGTTAAACCTGAGGATATATCCCAAAATGAACTTAATTGCTTAAGGAAGTCCATTTCCACTCTGAAGATTAAAAACAAAATACGTTTCGAAAAAGCTCGAAGGATAAAAAATCGTTATTTGGAAAATAATGCGGTGTGGTCGGATTCCGATTTCGTTATTGAACTAAATAGTAGAGACAGAGAAGCTCCCCATTTCTCCAAAGCAGGACGACCTCCTCTTGAGTTTTCAGAAAAATCAAGTCGCACAATGCGCCGGGAGGTCGCTGCAATTAGTGCAGGGCTCGAGCATGATCCTATTTGGATTTTATTAGCTTTGCGTTATGCCTCTCGACGTTCGGGAGCTGTTGAACTTTTTTTTGATCACTGATGCCTTTGTTCGAAACCCAAACCTTCCGGCGAAAATGTTGGAACTTGTAGAGGGAAATTCGAAGCCTATAATAAAAAAAACTCCAGATGAGGCCTTGGCATTTTTAATGGGGAAACTCTCTCAGTAAAAGTGTGTACCAAAATATTCGGCTAGAAGTTAAATCTTGTGGTGCAGATATTTGGCCGTCTTATAATGAGGTAAGAGCTTCAAAAGAACAATGCCGTCCTCCAAAAAGTGAAATAAGTATCTCTCAAAAATGTGCCAAAGTGGCTTTTCAATCTTTGGTTAACCACACAACAGAAAGAATTGTCAAATTGCAGACCGAGCTTATTCTCCAATTCATGGGAAAAAAGGGTATAAGTAAGCTAGAAAGTCTTATGATGCTTAATTGGGGGTGCGATGGTTGTACAGGGCTCTCAAACTACAATCAGTCCTATCACACCCAAAAAGTGAATTTTGCACAAAAAGATGGGAGTCTTTTTGTGACAACTGTCATTCCCTTAAGACTTGTGAGTAATGTTGAAGCCCAAAACATGATTCTTTGGAATAATAGAGCTTCTTAATCACCCAAGTCATGCCGTCCACTTTGTATTGAGTATGCCACAGAGTCAACTGAACTAGTTTTAAGACAGAAAAAACTCGTAGATGTAGAGATTGAAAACTTACAAACATTGTCTATAGACTTGGATCAGAGCCACAGTATAGCAATACATTTTTCAACTTTTCAAACTTTAATAGATGGGAAAATCTTAAACATACTAACAAATACAAAGTCGTTGCGAACATGTCCTTTTTGTAAAGCAACTCCAACCATGTTTAATAAATTGAGCAACTATGAAAATGGCACGTTTCTACCAGACCCTTAAACAATACAACATGGTCTTAGTCTACTTTATACGTGGATAAGGCTTTTTGAAGCTTGTTTAAATGTCCCATACAAATTCACAATTAAAATTTGGCAGCCAAGGAAAAATATGCATCAAGTTAGCTTGCACTTTTTTGAATTTCCCAAAAAAAAAAAATTGTGCTGTAATGTGCCCAGTTTGTGCTATCATGTGCCGTTTCGAAAAAAAAAATTCCTCAAGGGATGCCATTTTTATGAGGAGGTCCTTTTTTTCGTGTCAAGTTAGCTTGCACTTTTTCGAATTTTCCGAAAAAAAGTATTGTGCTGTATTGTGCCCAGTTTTTGCTATCATGTGCCGTTGCGAAAAAAAAAATTCCTCAATAGAACCCATTTTTATGAGGATTTCCTTTTTTTCGTGTCAAGTTAGCTTGCACTTTTTCGAATTTCCCGAATAAAAGTATTGTGCTGTAGTGTGCCCAGCTTGTGCTATCATGTGCCGTTGCGAAAAAAAAATATTCCTCAAAGTGTTGTGTGTCACAACCGCACAAACAGTTCTTATACCTTATTTCGATATGCGATAAAGAACAACAACGAAAACACCGGCGTTCAGAATCAATAAAACATTAACGCTGGCGTAAACAATCAAAGCCAATGATCGCAAATACTAAGAACATCAGACGATTGGATCGGGCGAGTGAGCGGCAAGACGAAATGGCCGAAACAGCTAGTCAGCAATTATGTCGCATAAGCTATGTACAAGAAGTTCATCGTCTTACATACTGACCTGCTCCTATAATAATAACAACAACAACACGTAGCAGGCGAAGACTGGAATAAAGCTGACGCTAGAAGTATTAAGCAACAGCAGCACGCAACAACAATGAGTAAGCTGACCTGATCGGCCTGAGATATTGGGAACACGCAACAACAACAATCGAGATGACCCAGAAGAGTGTCGCAACAACCGATATTGCTAGAACAGCAATATCTCTTTATTTAAACTGAGATTTGTGCACTGGAAGAGGACTACGATCAGAACCGTGAACCGAAGTATTCAGAAGATCTCAACTTTAACGCACCTACTCACGAGCCAGGACGTTGAAGTGTGGATCTCCGTGTTAGCTAGGGAATAGCTCAGTTAAGTTAGTTAGCCTAAGGATTTAATGTACGCCTTAAAGTAAATCAATAAATGCTATATTCAATATTAAACGGTCTCGAGTAATTCCTTGCGTTAAGCTACTTAGACGCGCTCCCTAGACGGCACAACATTTATGGCGCAGCCGGTTTTCGAATAAAGTTAATTCGGGAACGAACTACGATCCTTGCGGTTTTCAAAGAACGACAATCCTGATAATGGGTTAAAATTGGTGAATATTCCACCCATTTTCGAACCAGTTACTATAAACTGTTGGAGAGCGGTGATACCAAATCCAACTGGGTCTGGGAGAGTTGATAACTCCAAAGGACACCTAAGCAATATGGCTTATTAAGAGTTGTATAAGAAAATCCAAGATTAGTCGAAAATTGTATAATTAAAATAGAGTAAAAAGACAGAGCTGAAGACCAAAGAAATAATCGGAAGGCGGAAAGCAGAAAATCGACAGAGCGTAAGACACGCATAAACATATGGTGAGTTAAAAAAATAAAAAAATAAACTTTTGAATAAAATATTTTTTTTTGCCCAGAGTCCTTACTGTTAACAAGTTAGCAATGAATTGCAGTATTTTGGTTAGATTCACTTGTTTATTCACGTCCGAGGCTCAGAATAATAATTGCACAGTTTTTTACGTATATTTTAGAAACATGAGTTGTATTGGGAATAAACGGCATAACAAATTTAAAAAACGGTTTTGCAATCACAGCCAAAATGTAGTCCGAAGCGAAAAACCACTTATCAACGCTAATTTGAATTCGAACTAATAGAAATACAATAATGCCATCCCTTAAAAATTTAACCAGGAGAAAGATCTTCTTCGAAGATTTAGATAGGCCCGGGATATTTAATAGAGTAATAAATATAGAAAGTAGATAAAATAAAAAATATCGAAAGTAAAAAAGAAATTTCATTAAAAAACAGGCAAAGGAAGAATTTCAACATAGAAAGGCCCCTGGGATTTAACGAGTATAAACATCCACTAAAAACAAATGCAAACGTACATTTACTAACTTATTTTCATTCCGAAAGGGTAGAAATATTAAATGGGAGAAATAAATCAAGACAAGACATTCAAGATGAAGAATGCATTGAAGGCGAAGATAGAACCAGCGTTTTTGAATTTCTATGGCTTTTCATACTAAGCTTAATTATAATCTTCAAGAGAAAGACAGCCGTTTGGTTTTATCGGTTTCACAACTGTCGTAATAGAAGAGAAGAAGTTATAATAACATATAGAAAATTAAATGATCTTGACACAACGCTTAATAACAACGAATCAGATTCAACGACATACAACACATTTAGTAGGGAACAGATCGTAAATGAAGGATTAAATCCGTTAGATGACACTAAAGCTGAAACAGATTTTGTTAAGCTAGAATTTTCGAGAAAACCAACTGACAAAGATGACACCATCGAAGGACTGTTAGAGTTACTTTTCAAGGAAACTGAGAGCAAGGAGGCAGGAGATGACGCTTTAGAAAAAAATGAACAGACGAATAATTCATTTATAGATATCAAAAATACTGAATATACCGAACATATAGCCAATTTTAGCAAAAGTATTTGTACTGCAGAGACAGTGAAGATCCAAGCTAAGGCAGCAGGAGGGGAGGCCATTGATTTAGAAGACTTTTCCAAGAGAAAAATTTTGCATAAGGACCATGTCAGGAAGAAGAATAATTTTCTTTATAAGAAATCGGACACGAATTTATATAATGAACACAAAGATCACAAAGAAAGAACATTGCAGAAGAACATAATAAAGAACAAGTTTGACGTTAATGCAACAGAGAATTCAATTAAAGACAATGTGTGGATCGAATTACCCTGCGACAAGGCTATCGATTACACCATATCTCGTTTGGTTGATTCAGGAGCAGAAACATATATGTTTGAAGATATGGCAACGGACGCCAAGAATAAAAAATATTTACGGATATTATTGAAAAATGGGACTTGTAAAAGGTTTACCGATAGGACTGACGGAAACCGGATGAAATTATTAGAACGAGGGCATAGGATTCGTACAGAAAAGACTGTAACAGTTCCACCCTCTGAGACGAGAATAATCCCGAACGAAACCGGGCTACTCGAGCACAAGATAAACGTGGAAATCGGACACGGAGTCCGTAAGAATAAGCAAAAGTATAGAGATCTGAACAAAGCATATTATTGGAAACACGACAGGTATAGATATATTCTCAGCAGCAAAATTTTTGAATGGAATGACATCCAGCACAATATAAAAACTCTCATTAGTAAAATTGTTATTTCTCTTCTAGACAAAGTTTTCGCGCACAATTTCTGTGTACCTTAAAATGCTTCACTCAATAAATGATAAACGAAAAAACAATGGCTAGTTTCAAGTAAAGATACAAATAATTTTGGTTTTCAAGACATTAAACAAGATTTTCTAAAGCAACATACAAGCTAATGCATTTTTTAAAATAAAAATTAGTATTGAATAAATAAAATAAAAATTTAACAGTTCGCACTCAGGGAACAATAACCTATACGTTTTTTTTATTTTTTCAAGAGCAGCTTTTCAACAAAAATCGCAAACCTAAGCAAGAAGTGATCTTCCAACTTTAAAAAAAAAAGGGGAAAAGGGAATAGTATTGTGAAGGTAAAAGGGTAAAATTAAAACAAAAATTCACTAAGCATGCCTAAATAAATCTTTCAAGCAAATGTGCACATACTTCTTGATGAAAAACAAAAAAAATAATAAGTAAATCAAATATTATATGCACACTTATATTTACAGATCCAAAAGTATTTGCATGGATGGCAAATATAAACATGCACATACTTCAGAGATGACGACATAAGTACCTACATATATCTGAAGTTTTTTTTTGTACGCGATCAAAATTTAACAAAAAGAAATGCACACAGATATGTTTTTTCCGTTTGTGAAATTTAAGCTACCTTGCAAGCGCTGTGCATTCAAAAACATACATATGTACATTCATCATATCATCAAGATCCATCCACAAAATTTTTTTATATAAGTTTTCAAAGCTTAAACTTTTTAAGAGGGGGAAGGGGCTATTATGGTCTATTATTATTACAAATTGAAAAAACAAAAAATGCATTTCCATGGTGTCTATACCTAAAATGAGAAAAGTATTTGCATGGATGGTCGTTCATGCATGCACATGCTTACAATTTAAGACATAAGTATATCAAATGTTAAGAGCTTATGTCGCACGATCAAAGTCGAATGATCAAGTGAAGCTAATAAGCAAGCATATAGCAAGCTTCATTCGCATTCAAAACCATACAATCATGCATACATACATATAGCAAGCTTCATTTAAACTCATTCAAAGTCAGAGCATAAAATCACACATGGCTCACAAATATGAAAACTAAGGGCTCATTTACACTTTTGACGTTTGACATCAAATTGAGTGAAAATTTTAAAATATTATCTCGATTCAAAAAAAAAAAAACGAATTTGACGTAAAAATTCTTACGATTGTTTTGAAATAGATTTGACAAATGTATAAATTGCCCCCTAATATAAAAAAAAAAAAAACAAAAAAATTATAAATTAAAAACTAAGAATAAAAAAAAATAAAAATATATGCAGGAATGTCTAAACTAAGAATTTCGAGAAGCTTTAAAGTATATAGTAAAATCATTAGAAAATATAATTTTGCTTCAACCTAAAAACTGACTGAAATATATGTAATACAGAGAGAATACAAATGAATATATAAAAGAAGTTTTTAAACTTAGAATAAGTAAATTTTTGGATTGTAATAGTAACTTTTCAAATAGTAGAGTTAAGAAATATCAGTTTAAAGCTTTTATTCAACACGGAGGTCACACACCATGAAACGAAAAGATGTGGATGATCAGAAAGCGGCATATCCCACACCAAACAACAACACGGCAGCACACCAACAGCGGGAGACACCAATGAAACTCGCAATACAACACCAGACACTTCAAAAGGCAGTACAACAACAATGGTATAATCAACAAGCAACACGTTAACCACACCAATTTCAGCTACTATAGCATAACCGATGACATTGCCGGGTCTACAAACAACGGCGGAATTAACTAAATTTCAACGCAGCCATGCAGCAAGCACCGTAAGTCGAAAAGTCGTTTCACCACACGGAGCTCACAACAAGATATGACTTGATGAAAAGTCACGATGCTCGTGACTTTGCGGAAGGAAGGGAGGAATGTTGTGTGTCACAACCGCACAAACAGTTCTTATACCTTATTTCGATATGCGATAAAGAACAACAACGAAAACACCGGCGTTCAGAATCAATAAAACATTAACGCTGGCGTAAACAATCAAAGCCAATGATCGCAAATACTAAGAACATCAGACGATTGGATCGGGCGAGTGAGCGGCAAGACGAAATGGCCGAAACAGCTAGTCAGCAATTATGTCGCATAAGCTATGCACAAGAAGTTCATCGTCTTAAATACTGACCTGCTCCAATAATAATAACAACAACAACACGTAGCAGGCGAAGACTGGAATAAAGCTGACGCTAGAAGTATTAAGCAACAGCAGCACGCAACAAAAATGAGTAAGCTGACCTGATCGGCCTGAGATATTGGGAGCACGCAACAACAACAATCGAGATGACCCAGAAGAGTGTCGCAACAACCGATATTGCTAGAACAGCAATATCTCTTTATTTAAACTGAGATTTGTGCACTGGAAGAGGACTACGATCAGAACCGTGAACCGAAGTATTCAGAAGATCTCAACTTTAACGCACCTACTCACGAGCCAGGACGTTGAAGTGTGGATCTCCGTGTTAGCTAGGGAATAGCTCAGTTAAGTTAGTTAGCCTAAGGATTTAATGTACGCCTTAAAGTAAATCAATAAATGCTATATTCAATATTAAACGGTCTCGAGTAATTCCTTGCGTTAAGCTACTTAGACGCGCTCCCTAGACGGCACAACGAAAGGATGCCATTTTTATGAGGATGTCGTTTTTTTGGTGTCAATTTGTACCAATTTTTAATAGTTTTTGGCAAAATGTACCAACAGATTTGTTTCTTACGTAATAATTTTTATAAATATAAAATGTAAGGTAACTTACCCAAATAAGGCCATGCTAACGGTTTTTGCCACAGAGGCGAAAATTGGTTAAACTTAGAGAGAGTTTGGATCTTAATCCCTTTTATGTAACCTTTTCTTTATCCGAAGATATAAAAAAAAGTTCAAAAAAGTTTTTAAAAGTATTCATTTGAGACATTTTAGAAATTGTCCTTCTTTTGCCATATTAGGAACCCCATGTCTAAATAAGGCCTAATAAATAAGACCACAAATTCTTTGTGTTTTTTTATACCCAGCGTAAGCGGGGTATATTAGTTTTGTGCGAATCTTGTAACAGGGAGAACTAAGCTCCGGAGATATAGACATATATATAGAAATGATCAGGATCAAAAACTGAATCGATTTAGACATGTCCGTCTGTCCGTCCGTCCGTCCGTCTGTCCTCTGTCCGTCTGTCCGTCTGTCCGTCCGTCCGTGGTCGGATCTCCTCCGAAACGGCTGTACCAATCAAGTCGAAATTTGGCACACAGGTATATCGGGATCCGAGTATGATCCTAAGTAAAAATGGGAGACATCCGCCCACTGCCACGCCCACAAATGAATATAACATGTTTTCAGTAAAATGCTTGTAACTTGCGAACCACTCAACACATTCCATTGATATTTGGTGTACTGGTAAACTACAAAAAGGGACATATCCTGGAAAAAAATGGGCGCCGCCCTCTGTGAGCCACGCCCACAAATAAGCCCACAAATAAGGGCTTATCGTAACTTATGAAGTAAAAGGCGTAGAAGCTTCAAATTCGCAACATAGGTTGACTAAGGCAAATGAAAGGTGTAGGAACAAAAATTTATGTAGCCCGCCCACTGCCACGCCCACAAATAGAGAATTTTCATAACTTCTGAAGTAAAAGGCGTAGAAGCTTCAAATTCGCAACATAGGTTCATCAAGGCGAATGAAAGGTGTAGGAAAATTTTTGTTATGGCCCGCCCACTGCCACGCCCACAAATGAGGATTTTTCGTAACTTCCGAAGTAAAAGGCGTAGAAGCTTCGAATTCGCAACATAGGTTCACCGAGGCGAATGAAAGGTGTAGGAAAAAATTTTTTTTGGCCCGCCCACTGCCACGCCCACAAATGAAGATTTTTCGTAACTTCCGAAGTAAAAGGCGTAGAAGCTTCAAATTCGCAACATAGGTTCACCAAGGCGAGTGAAATGTTTAGGGAATTAATTTATGTTGCCCTCCCACTGCCACGCCCACAAATAAAGATTTTTCGTAACTTCCGAAGTAAAAGGCATCGAAGCTTCAAATTCGCAACATAGGTTCACCAAGGCGAATGAAGGGTGTATGGAAATAATTTATGTGGCCCTCCCACTGCCACGGCCAAAAATAGAGAAGAAAAACAAAATGCACTCATAATGTCGGGACGCTGGGTATTTCAAAGTCGGGCTTGACCTACTTTAGCTTTCTTACTTGTTTTATACATGCTATTCAAAAGACAAAATGTATTATATTGAAAAAAAAATATCACAATTTCATATGGCTCATGCTTTTACATATACGCACATGCTTGCGTTAATTTTGCAATTTTTTTCCAAATTGAATGTAGCACTCTTGGCAGATACGTTGAAAAAAGGACCTCCTCATAGAAACGGGTTCCGTTGAGGAATTTTTTTTTTCGCAACGGCACATGATAGCACAAACTGGGCACATTACAGCACAATACTTTTTTTCGGGAAATTCGAAAAAGTGCAAGCTAACTTGACACGAAAAAAAGGACCTCCTCATAGAAACGGGTTCCGTTGAGGAATTTTTTTTCTTCCAAACGGCACATGATAGCACAAACTGGGCACACTACAGCACAATACTTTTTTTCGGCAAATTCGAAAAAGTGCAAGCTAACTTGACACGAAAAAAAGGACCTCCTCATAAAAATGGGTTCCATTGAGGAATTTTTTTTTTCGCAACGGTACATGATAGCACAAACTGGGCACATTACAGCACAATACTTTTTTTCGGGAAATTCGAAAAAGTGCAAGCTAACTTGACACGAAAAAAGGACCTCCTCATAGAAACGGGTTCCGTTGAGGAATTTTTTTTTTCGAAACGGCACATGATAGCACAAACTGGGCACACTACAGCACAATACTTTTTTTCGGGAAATTCGAAAAAGTGCAAGCTAACTTGACACGAAAAAAAGGACATCCTCATAAAAATGGCATCCTTTGAAGAAGTTTTTTTTTTCGAAGCGGCACTAAATAGCACAAACTGGGCACCCTACAGCACAATAATTTTTTTCGGGAAATTCGAAAAAGTGCAAGCTTACTTGACACGAAAAAAAAGGACCTCCTCATAAAAATGGGTTCCATTGAGGAATTTTTTTTTTTCGCAACGGCACATGATAGCACAAACTGGGCACATTACAGCACAATACTTTTTTTCGGGAAATTCGAAAAAGTGCAAGCTAACTTGACACGAAAAAAAGGACCTCCTCATAAAAATGGCATCCCTTGAAGAATTTGTTTTTCGAAACGGCACATGATAGTACAAACTGGGCACATTACAGCACAATATTTTTTTTTGGGAAATTCGAAAAAGTGCAAGCTAACTTGATGCACATGTGTTTAAATACAAATTTTCAAAATTTCATTTAAATTGGCCTACTCCTTCAAAAGCTATTGAATTTTGGCCACCAAACAGTTTCCGCTGGCCCACTGTGCGCTGCCGACGTCCGATTTCAATGAAATTTCATACATAGAATGAGTGAAAAATTCTACGGAATTTTGCCACTTAAACTTTAAAAAAAACTGATTACAACTAGTCCTCTTTGGACCAGTTTGGAACTAGACCCGAAGTAGACTAAAGACTGTCCCAGAAATAATTGTCCTTTTGTTTTTTTTTTATTGCAAAAAAACCAATGATGTTTTTTTTTAAATTCTTTCAGTTTATTATTAAGTGAACATTACAAAATAAATAAACATTTTAATTACACTGAAAAAAATACACTTAAAAAAATTATACACTTTTTGATGAAGGTCCTCCATAAGGTTTTTTACCGACCTTTCGTTCAAATTAGTGTATGCCCGACGCCATTTATGTCGAAATATTTCGATGCTCTTCACAGTTTGTTTGGTCTTCTTAAGGTTCCTTTTCATTAAAACCCAATATTTTTCGATCGGACGAAGTTCGGGGCAATTCGGAGGACTAGCTTCTCTTGGTACCACAGTGACATTATTGGCTTGGTACCAATCCATTGTTCTCTGGGCGTAGTGAGATGTTGCTAGGTCAGGCCAAATTAGTATTGAACCTTGGTGTTGACGTATAAAAGGCAGCAAACGCCGGTCCAGACACTCTCTGATGTAAATTTCGGTGTTGATTGTGGGATTCGTCACAAATTCCTTACTTCGAAGGCCACATTTGCAAATGGCCTGCCACACCATGTATTTCTTTGGAAATTTTGAATGTTTTTCGGTGGTAAATTTAGAGGATGCTCCACCCCTTCTAACCGCAGTATAATATCCGTGTCCAGGTAACTGCTTGAAATCCGCTTTGCAATACATTTCATCGTCCATGATCACGCAATCAAATTTGGGCAGGTAATCGCGATACAGTTTTCGAGCCCTCCTCTTGGCTTCGGCGTCCTTTTCTTCTGACCTATCAGGTACTTTTTGTACTTTATAGCTAATTAGGTTGTAAAATTTTTTAATCCGTTGAACACTTGACTTCGATGTTCCCGCTTTTGCTGCCATATCACGAACCGAAGTGCCTGGATTCTGAGTAAACAGCCTCTTAACGTTCTGGGCCACAGCTTGGTTCTCTGGACCACTTTTTCTCCCTGATCCTGGTGTTTTTGATAAAGGCGTAAGCTGTCTGTATCGTTTTATGCACCTACCGACAGTTTTTACGCACACGCCAACTTCCTTAGCGATCTTTTTGTACGTGGTGTTTGGATTTTCCAGGTGTTTGTAAATAATTGCTTTCCGCTTTTCTTCTTGTTGAGACGACATCTTTTCAGTAGCTCTTTTATTTTACATATGAGTATTTTTTTTTTATCTGCAATATTTACACTTTATTTAGGTACCAAATATGTTGCTATAGAGTTAACACTTTTTTATAAATAGCCTAAAAACAAAAGGACAGTTATTTCTGGGACAGTCCTTAGTTGTAATCAGTTTTTTGAAAAAATTTAAGCGCCAAAATTCTTTGAATTTTTCACTCATTCTATGTATTAATTTTCATTAAAATCTAACGTCGGCACCGGTTTGAATGCATGTTCGACGATTTTTGCCTGAAGCATTTTGAATTTGAGTAGAGTCGGAAAATTTTTTATTTCTTTTACAATTTTCCACCAATTTCAACAGTCTATGGGTATTTCCATAGTAACGGGTGTGACAGATTTAGGCCAATTCTTTAAATTTCTCTTAAACCATCAACCCTTCGATAACAGTGTTGCATATTTTTGAAGCGTCCATTTTTAAAGTATTTCTACCATTTCAAAGAATCCGGTAAAAATTACTTTTAATGCCTTAAAATCCTTCAAAAGGAGGTAACGGGTGTGACGTTAGAAAATGGAGTTTGTATGTTATTTGTGTTCATTAATCGATTCTGTAAAATTTTCCAGGAAACATATAAAAAGAATGTTTAACCAACAGTTCTAAGGAATATTCTGACTATGAATAGGTATTTACTTATAATGTATCGGTATTCGTATGTGTTTTATACCAATTTACAAAAGTAACGGGTGTGACAGAAAAAAGTAACGGGTGTGACAATATAAATTGAAACAAGAGTTATATGAGGAAGACGAGTTTTTCAAAATATATTTCATTGTAACTATTATAAAAAATATCAACGTAGTATTTTCGTAAAAACAGCTTCATTCGTTTTCCGTTAAATAACTTGCTTTTAAAAGTTTTTGGATTCTTATCACACGATTTTGGTTTCCTGTTACTGAATAGACTTTTTTTGATAATAAGGTTTTGAGAATAAGGTTTTGTGTGTGGTGATCAGTGTGAGTCGTCAGCATACAGTATTAATTAAGACATTTATAATATACTATTAATTAATTCATAAATAATAAACTTCTATATTAATATTTTTTATATAATTTAATTTTATTATTTATTTATTTATTTTTTTTTATTTATTTATATTTATTATTTATTATTTATTATTTATTATTTATTATTTATTATTTATTTATTTATTATTTATTATTTATTATTTATTATTTATTATTTATTATTTATTATTTATTATTTTATTATTATTTATTTATTATTATTATTTATTATTTATTATTTATTATTTATTATTTATTATTTTTATTATTTATATTATTATTTATTATTTATATTTATTATTTATTAATTTATTATTTATTATTTATTATTTATTATTTATTATTTATTATTTATTATTTATTATTTATTATTTTTATTTATTTTTATTATTTATTATTTATTATTATTATTTATTATTTATTATTTATTATTTATTATTTATTATTAATTTTTTATTATTTATTATTATTTATAATTTATTAATTATTTATTCATTATATGTTATTTATTATTTAAAATTTATTATTTATAATTTACTATAAATGAACTGTAAGGAAAATTGGTCCAAAAATATAACACAAGAAAATAAATAAGTAACGGGTGTGACATCGTTTTAAATGTTAAAAATGCCATCTCTGTCACACATACTCCAACTAGGTTTCGCTTTATTATTAAACGGAATTACCTTCTTACTATCTGCAGGTTAACACTTTGTTAAATTCTTTTGCTAAAAGATAATTTAACTTTTTATAGTTTATCGGTAACGGGTGTGACAGTCTAAGGTAAACTTTCCAAACGTCTGTAAAAATTTCAACATATAACCTAAAGCATTCTACTTTTTCTGCAAACCAGATAAAATGACATACTTTTAGCTGATATCTATTTGTGCTGCTACATATTCAAAAACAGCTTGTAGCGAAAGCTCAAAAAAGGGATAATTTTTTTGTTTGCGATATGATTAAATAGCACTATTTCAAAATTAATTTGTATACAAACCATATATATATTTTAATATTACTCTACATGAAAAAAATGATGCATGTATATGTGTTTTAATAAGAAGAACAAAAATGTGTTAAAGTGTAATTTTTTTTGCGGTTGCACAGGGTACGTTTTCGTGGAAATGCCCCTATATAATTTTGAAAACGTAAAATACGCAGTTATTGATTTAAAGTAAAAAAATTATTTTCAGAATTTTTACCGAATAAATAAATCAAAATGAATTCAAAAAATTTCTAAAAAAATTCATAAAAATCCACATTTTCCAAATTTGAATGGCTATAGATCTTGAAGTAAAACCTTGATTGAAACGCATGATACATCGTTGTAAAGGTGCATTCTTTTTCTTTTAAGCCAGATACATTAAATGAAAAACACAGGCATACTATCTGAGATTTTGAGAAAAATCTAGAAATTGAAGCGAAAATTTCAAAAATCGTCCTCCTGACCACAAAATCAAACTTTAAAAAAAAAATTGGGTTTTCAGATATAATCTTATTAAGTAAGCCAGAAAACAACTATTAGAAACCAGAAACAAGACTAAAGTTTCATATTGTCGACTTGTATAATTTTTATGGCAAAAATCGAAAAAAAAATTTTAATTCTGTTGTTTTGGGGAGGGGTTTGAACCCCCAAAACCCTCCCCCTGCGTACGGGCCTGGTATAAAACATCGTATAGCTAAAAAGGATACAATGATCCGCCAAGCCATTACAACTGAGGAACGGTTGGCTGTCACTTTATGGTATTTGTCTTCGGGAGACAGTTGTAATTCTTTATCGGCAATTTTTCACATAGCACCTTGCACAATCAATGGTATCATACAAGACGTGTGTGTGGCAATCTATGAAGAATTGAACGACGAATTTTTGAAGGTAAATATTATGCTTTATTTAATGTTTTTTTTTATTTCTATGCTGAGTGAGAAGTTGTTTATCACATTATCAACAAACTCTCCTCTTTATCGAGTATCAATCATCGCATTGAAATATAGAGCTCATCATCCATCTCCTTATTTTTCTTGGCAACTACACGCAGCGCGTTGCCCATCTCATTGCCTTTTTCAGTGAATTCATCGTCTTGAGTGGCAAGAATTTCAGTCAAATATTTATTGTACACAGCTTTAACATAATTTGTTTTTGCTCTTTTTGCTGGCGTTTCGGTTTTTTCACGTGAAAGAGCACCTTCACTGTTGAGTTCACTGTCAATCACTGTTGTGATTCTTTATATATGTCAGTCTGAAAATAAACAAAGAAAAATTTTTGATTAATTTTACAGACTCCAGATACGGAAGATGAATGGAGAGCTATAGGTAAAGATTTCTGGAAAAAATTGAACTTTCCGAATTGCATTGGATGTCTGGATGGAAAACATTGTGTTATTAGACAGCCTCCGGGTTCAGGAAGCTTATATTACAATTATAAGCACCAGTTTAGCATTGTACTCATGGCGCTATGCGATGCGGACTATAATTTCATATAGATTAATATTGGAGCGAAGGGCTCTGCTTCTGATGGAGGTGTATTTTCGCTAAGCAAATATAATGAAAAACTAAAAAGAGAAATACTGAAAATTCTATCAGAAACACCTTTGCCAGGTCGAACAAAGCCAATACCATATCGCACCCTTGCTAATAAATCGGCACAATTCAAAATTTTTTAAATACATTTCTTTATGTTCGATTGAATTTTTCTGTATGAAACCCAAGATCTTGAGAATCGAGGCTTATATTGACTGATGCAGCAGTCGATAGAGAGTAATATAAGTGTAGAAAAAACTTTATTTCTCCTCAGTTTCAAGAGATATTAAATGATTTTCGAGAAATGCGAAATTTTGAAGTGTGCCGATTTAGTAGCAAGGGTGCGATATGTTATTCTGGCTGATGATGCATTTGCACTACAAAAGCACTTAATGAAGCCATATTCAAGGCGTTCGATGAGCATGCCCGAACGAGTTTATAACTATCATTTGTCTCGTGCACGAAGTGTAATTGAAAATACATTCGGTATCGCTTCTGCACGATTTTGTTGCTTACGACGCCCATTTGACATGGCACCTGAAAAGGTTGAAAAAATAGTGAGCGCAATTTGTGTGTTACACAATTTTTGCATGCGTCGTGCACGAAATCTTTACGCACCAAGCTCGTACATTGACACAGAGCAAAACGTTGAAATAATACCAGGTGAATGACGAAATGATATCTCTGGTGAATTGATTGATTTGAACGTTCTTCCGCCGCAAAATCCGTCATGTAATGCAAAAGACATTATGAAAGAATTTGAAAAGTTCTTTGTCGAGCCACAAGGTGAAATTGAAGTGCAGTACAGGATGTGTGGCATTGCAATACATTAATATTAACAAGTAAGAAAGCTAAAGTCGGTCAAGCCCGACTTTGAAATGCCCAGCGTCCCGAAATTATGAGTGCACTATGTTTTTCTTCTCTATTTGTGGGCGTGGCAGTGGGACGGCCACACAAATTATTTCCCTACACCCTTCATTCGCCTTGGTGAACCTATGTTGCGAATTTGAAGCTTCTACGCCTTTTACTTCGGAAGTTACGAAAAATCTTCATTTGTGGGCTTGGCAGTGGGCGGGCCACATAAAATTTTTTCCTACACCTTTTATTCGCCTTGGTGAACCTATGTTGCGAATTTGAAGCTTCTACGCCTTTTACTTCGGAAGTTATGAAAGTTCTCTAGTTGTGGGCGTGGCAGTGGGCGGGCTACATAAATTTTTGTTCCTTCACCTTTCATTTGCCTTGGTCAACCTATGCTGCGAATTTGAAGCTTATACGCCTTTTACTTCACAAGTTATGATAAGCCCTTATTTTTGGGCTTATTTGTGGGCGTAGCGCGAGGAGGGCGGCGTCCATTTTTTTCCAGGAAATGTCTCTTTTCGTAGTTTACCAGCACACCAAATATCAATGGAATATGTTGAGTGGTTCGCAAGTTACAAGCATTTTACTGAAAACACAATAAATTCATTTGTGGGCGTGGCAGTGGGCGGATGTCTCCCATTTTTACTTAGGATCATACTCGGATCCCGATATACCTGTGTGCCAAATTTTGACTTGATTGGTCCAGCCGTTTCGGAGGAGATCCGACCACGGACGGACGGACAGACGGACAGACGGACAGACGGACGGACGGACGGACGGACAGACGGACATGTCTAAATCGATTCAGTTTTTGATCCTGATCATTTCTATATATATTTTTCTATATCTCCGGAGCTTAATTCTCCCTGTTACAAGATTTGCACAAAACTAATATACCCCGCTTACGCTGGGTATAAAAATTAACATTACTAAATTATCGGTACTGCCTCGCATCTCAAAAAAATTTAAGGCGGTCATAAAACGCTAGATTTTTTGGTCAAAGCCACCTGCGCTTTCACTTTTGGTATGCTTTTCTTTGTTAACATATTTAAAGAATGTTTGCCGCATACCTACAAATAAATTAAAAATATAATCATATTTAAATAAAGTCATTGTTTTTTTACTATACAAATACATACTACGACAACGGGCCTGCACTTTCATTGGTATGCATTCAAGACTGGACGCAATTTTGATTAAAGCTGCGTCTGTTTTACCCCTTTTGGAATGGTTCTGATCTGCTTTATTACGCAGACACGGCTCTGCTTCAATTTCTCGGAAGAGCTGCAGATATTTGTCATTGCTCCAAGGCTAAATTATAAATATTATAATAACATTATAGCCACCTCCACATTTGAGTTGCTCAGCGAAACAGTGGCCTACACTGAACCAAAAAACAACTTAAATTCAAGAATATCCACCTTGATCTAACATAAAACAACCACTAAATTGACTTATGCCAAATTTGTTGACAAAGACTTAAAATTAAAACTCGATTTAAAACCGCTGAATTTCGATTAAGACCAAAATCGGGTTTTTTTCAGGACGATTTGTTATTTTTACGACTCCGTTTACGACGCAAACACGTTTAAGTCCCTGATTTCTTAAAACGAAAAAATTTACGATTTCAGCGCGTTAAATCGAGATTTATCCTTTTTCCAGTTTTTTGACAGGCATTTGACTTTCGAACTTATAGGAGGATACAAATACAATAAGCATTTATAAAGACTGTTTTCAATTTGTGCGGAATGTACCATTTGCCCGTTACTAACTGGGTCAGTGACAACAGTGATGAAGACAGCTATGGTGAAGCTGGAAACGTGGAGAAAGTGCCACGCCAACCTTACACATTCTTTCGACGATTTAATATGAATTGGCTGGACGACGAAGAATTTTTTGCACGCTTTCGATTCACCAAACAAACAGTCGCACGTGAGCTTCAAATGATCACGCCAAATTTGCCGTTCAACCCAACTCGGTATGTTATAAAACCAGCGCATTTCATGCAAATAATAACGTTGCACTTGTAACGAAACTTCCATTTCACTGATCACGAAGCATAACGCCACTGAACCAATTGTTGATAGCGCTTCGGTTTTGTGCATGCGGCAACTTTCAAATCACAGCGACTTCATTGGATGCAGTTATTTTGCCTCGCGTTTCCTCAGCAATTGCTCGTTTGTTACGGAATATTATTCGTATGCCTGGAGCACAGACAGAGATGCGAAAAGCAAGCTTGGAGTTCTATAGAATAGCAAAGTTTCCAGGCGTCATCGGTGCCATTGATTGCACGCACATCAGAATTCAGTCGCCTGGCACCGATCAAGCTGAGAACTATCATAATCGCAAGGGTGGATTTTTTGGTTAGTTTTTCTTGTCCATATTTCACAGCCACTTCTTTCGTTTTTGTTTCGATAAGGCTGGTTCTCCATTAACGTGCAAACAGTCGTTGATGCAAAAGCTCGAATTACGAATTATGTTGCGCGCTGGCCAGGTTCAACGCATGATGCCACGATCTTTAACAATTCGCAATTGTTCCGACGATTGGAAAGTGGAGAATTCGGAAGCTGTTTGCTTGTTGCCGACGGCGGCTATCGAAATACCGAATGCATGGTGACGCCTCATTTGAATCCACAAACGGCAGAAGAGCAACTGTTTAACTCTAGCCATATTAGTACGCGTAATGGCGTGGAGCGGTCATATGGGATCCTTAAACGACGTTGGCCTGTACTGTCTATGGGAATGCGTGTTCGTATCCACACTATGCAATCGATAATCGTGGCATGTGCTGTTTTACACAATATTGCGTCCGATGCACGCGACAACATGCCAGATGACGAAATCGACGCGAACAACGATTAGATGGTCATTTCCCATGAACCCATGGCAGATACCAATAATCGACCGCGGAATAATGCGAGAGATCGACTAACTCGAGAATATTTCCATCGGTTTTTAACGGCTGAAAATTGAGTAAATTTAATAACAAGCAAAATACGAAAAAAGGGGTTTTTATTGATTTTGACTATAACTTTTATATAAAAATCCACAACTTTTTAAATGTTTATTGGGGAGCCCGTCCGCTTGCTTTGAACGATTTCTATTTGTGCTTTTACCAATTTGATGCGTAAACGATGCTTCTCCAAATCATGTTCTTGCACTTCATTCTTTTGATCACGCTCTGTGCGCCACAATTGCATTTGTAGCTCATGCCTTTCAGCAGCTCGCTGTTCTTCATTTTTGTAGAAAGCCGCTTTTGCATTAGCCGCACACTTTGCATCGTCGGCAATAGTTTTTGTTTGCCCAACGTCCATCTTTCGTAGTTTATTTTTTTTCGGCTCAATGCGTGCATTGGATTTAGAAGCAGTTCGTGTTGTTGTTGCTGCTGCTGCTGTTGTTGTTGTTGTTGCTGCTTCTGCTGCTGCTGTTGATTTTGTTGCTGTTGTTGTTGGTTGTTTTGTTGTTACTTCTATTGTTGTTGTTGTTGTTCCGTTTGAACGATTCCGAAATTAGCCTCAGGAAGATTCGCGGTACTTTTTTTTGGCGAGTCGATTTCGTACAAAAGTACCATATCTTCAGGCGTCATTTGGGTCATTTCAAGGAAAAGGTACTTTACGTCTTTGCTGGTTTCGATAGTATTGGGTTTCAGTTCAGGATCGGGCACAGAACTTTGTATAAAAACACGTCGTAAACTTACATTCAGCACATTGTCAGCGGCTTAAAACGGAGTTGTAAAAATACAATTACGACGCGTCGCAAATCTGATGATTTTTATGAACAAATCGAAAAAATTAGGCCGGGCTGTAAACGGCGTCATATTATAAATCGAGATTTATCTAAATCGCGTTTTAGTAGATTTTAGAACTCGATCAACAAATTGGGCGTTAAAGTTTAAAATTTTAAATGCAATATGAAAACTCTTGATTCATGGTTGCAAAATATTAATCCAATTTTTATTTACATCATTATTATTTCGAGTATTAAGATCTTGATTCATAGTCGAACATGACTAAAAATAAGAATTTGTAGCTCTCATTTTGAGAACGAACTTTCTTGATTCATAGTCAAAAGTGATTAAAATAATAATTTTTAAATCTAATTTTGAGAACGAACATTCTTGAAGTGAAACTAAAAATTTTGAAATGTAGTAGGCACAATTCTGAATTTAAAAGTCCAATTCTATAACTGAAGTTGCTTATTATACAACCGAAGAGAAAAATGTTATCTTTTCATACTCGTAGTGTAAAAATATTGAAAAAATTCATGTTTTTTTAGTTGTTTTTTATTTCAGAGTAATATCATAAGTGTCATAAGTATTATTTAATGTATTTTAATAAATTTATTATAACAAGTAATTATAATTATTACGAGATTAAGTGTTATATATATTTAATTCTAAAGTAAGTTTTGCCATTATTTATTGGGTAAAAATGTAAGGGCTGACTTAAAATATTATTTAGTTGAATTACATTTATTTTTTCAGTCTCACCACCAACTTCGTAGGCCTGAAAATGGGTACAAAAAACTTCTTATGATTATTTGTTGGGCTAGAATTAAAATAGTGTTTTTTGGTACATATATTATTTGCTCATTTTTGTGCAACATTAATTGGTTTGTATACGTTACTATATAATGCTTACATTTGAAAACTGTAACTTTGTAATTTAACACCGAAATCGATTCACAGTTTTCAAAATTGATATGCTCTTCATTACATATTATATTTGCGCGTTATGTAATATATTTCTTTAGCTATGACTGTCGTTTCAGCTGCTTCAAAACTTATTAATGCATTAAATGTTTTTTCATGGTCTAATAAAAATTACCTTATTTAGGCAGCAATTCCTCTAACCTGGAAGCGGTGAGGAGCTTTTTGACGAAGAGGGTGTTGCAGTGACACTTTCTTCAGGAGTGCTTGCGGCGCTACTTGGCAGTGAATTATCCTCTATTCCAAACTAAAGAAAAATTTATTTAAACCTTATAAATGGGATTCCGTCTGGTGCTGCCTCTAGTTTTTTCCAAACTGATAGTTTGGCTCTAAACTCCATCCGGAGTCCTAGAGGAGGAATTGCTTCCCTTATGTCCTCACGATCCATATATTGCAAACTTCTGTAAGTGACTTGTGCATCTAAAGAATTGGTCACATTCATTATGTACATTCATCTCGTTCTTTTATTAAAATTTTGTACCTTTCAAGTACTGTAAAGCAGCCTCAATTCCAAAGTCCTTCAGGAGCTCACTTAGAAGTTGAGCGTCTTCATAGTCTTCTTCTTCTCCACTCAGTGCTTCTCCATGAATTATTTTTTTTAGCATGCGCAATGTCTCCTTGAGGAGTGTAAAGAACACCATCAATGAGATGAAGTTCCACGTTTTTTATTTAATATATATAGCTATATAAATTTGACAAAATCACTCTTGCTTTCACTTCAAAAACTGGCCGCGTGCAACACTTCTTCAAGTATGACATTTCTTTTTAGAAAGACGTGTTGCTACTTTTGAATCCAGAATGTTCCTCATGAAATAAGGCTGCCACAATCCTAATTGAATATTACATTCTTGAAACAAGACTGCCACATTATTGATTCAATAAGCCGTTTTTGCAACGAGGCTGTCATATTCTTAATTTGATAAGCCGTTTTTGAAACGCGGATGCCACATTATTAATTCAAAAATGTCATCCTTGAATTCATAATTTCAATTTTCATTCATGAATGGCAATATTGCTTTAAATTTTTAAAATCTTGGTTTTAGAATAAGAATTATTTTTTGCAAGTGGAACATTCTTAAATTAATCACGTTCGTGCTTATTTTTAAAATGCGTTTTTTTGGTTCAGTTTAATCCACAAATTTACAGAAACAAATTATGTTAAGTAGATATTTGTATACTATTTATAAAAATAGATCTTTATAACCATAGTGGCCAAAAATTTAGTTTCAATAGTGTTTGATAAAAAGCGTTGATGAGTTAAGAACATTCATCAATTTCCATTTCAAATTGCACATCACTTTTATAGCAAAAGCGGTTATTATCTCTTTACATAATGTGCAACGCTTGGGCCACTCTTCTGCTGCGCGACTCATTTCTCTACAATGTAAATTAAACTTACCTCCAAGTCTTTTATTTTAGTTTTGTTTTGCGCACTCATATTATTTGTACCATACAACACATTTGTACAATTATTAAAACGACGACAAATCAACTAATTAAAAACCTCACAGCCTACCAACATGTTGGTGAGTACAAAACCCGTTTGTAAGAAACTTTTTTATTCCCATGTCTTTCGTTTACACGTGCATGAGACCTTTTATCATAAGAATGGAATAAATTTAGTTTTTCTCATAAGAATTTATTCTCATTGCTATGAACACGAATCTCGAGAAATAAATTATTCCCATGATACCCGTTTGATGAGAACGTGTACCGGAACCTTAAGGGTTCCAACTCAGCCATTAAGTTAAATTCTCAACAAATTTTGGCAATTTTTTAAATATGGCGTTATATCTAAAAGCAATGCCGACGTAACGCCGTAGATATTTTTTGTGTTGCTACGACAGTTTCTCTGATGGACATTACACCCAAATAACTTTGTTCTTATGTCCCAGAAAATTGTGGCGTTATGTTCTTTTTTGTTTTCGGACCAAATTTAATTTTTGGCTGTTAAGTCCGCCATAACCCCAGACTTGGGGTCCGTGGGCCTTAAGTCCATGGGCGTTATATCACGGCACCAAAAATCTAGCTTCTCAACCATAAATAAAGAGGTTCCATCCCATATCGCCTTCCCAAAGTCTTTAATTTGCATAAAATGTTTGTTTTGAGGCTTTTTATTCCTGTAAGGTTTGTAAATATCATATACATAGTATTTTATTATTTATAAAAAATGTACGCCTGACTGACCGGGGATCGAACTCGCCGACTTGGGATTTGCTACTACTTTCGTATTTTAATTTTTTTACTACGCTGTGGTTATTTTAACTACGTCCGTTAATAGGGCGAAACCATTGCTGTTCTTAGTTAAATTACCTACGTTTTTGTTATTTTTACTTCGATTTTTAGCTCAGCGTATGACTCAACGATCGCGTGGAAGTTAAGTGGTAGTACGCTTCTGAATTTGTATAGCAATCCGTCATGCCAAACTTTGTTGAACGCTTGTTGCATGTCTAGGAACACTGCTGAGCGGTACTCACGATGTTCATATGCAAGTCTTATTTCGTTAGTAATACGACTTACCTGTTCAATCGTATCATGATGTTTTCTATATCCAAATTGATGGGAAGGAATAATATCCTGTTCTTGTAGATATGGTGTAAGTTTAGATATAAGTACTTTTTCAAATAATTTTGAGTGACAAGGGAGGAGGCTAATAGGTCTTTAAGAGGAAAAATTTTATATTGATTTGAAGTCGAGGGAATGTTAAAACTATGAAAATCGGAAAGCGTACACTGTACAGTATATTAAGCGAAGTTT